>JANVCK010015680.1:0-13517 GCA_026546655.1 Epizoanthus illoricatus | reverse complement strand
TTATTATTATTATTATTATTGTTATTATTATTATTATTATTATTATTATTATTATTATTATTATTATTATTATTATTGGTCCAAGGTAATGCATCCCTGGAAGTGAAGTTAATGAGGAGACTTCATAATATGAGGAATTTTAGTTTTTCCAGTTTCCTTGCTGGATTACTGCAGTATAAACCCAGTAAGTACAGTCAGTACGAACTTGTAACTAAGTAAGTGCATTATTCCACATGTTATGACGTGTTAAGATATGGGAAGCCAGCGGCTTGTGACTGGTGTGCTCCATCAAAACGATTTGCCATGAATGTTGATTCTGAAAAGGGACAAATCTGAAAAAGCTTGATCTATCCTGTGAGCTAACCATCAATCTAAATTGTGTATACACCTATGATGTTACCCGTGACCTTTTAGCTTTATTTAAAAACGGAAAACCTTCAGTAAAATACACAAAATTAGACATAAATTACCTGCGATCTTACACACAATCATAGCTGTTATCTCACCCATGATCCTTCTTGCGATCATTCCCATGATCGTCATAATATTGACTGATTTTACGCCTCCTCTTACCCAATACCATTGTTGATCAGATCTGGCAAATTGCTGTTCTCAGGTAATAGATTAACTCCATCAAGAGCAGCAGTACACCCATTCCTTGCATCAGATGTACCACTGGGGTATTTCTTGTCACCAAATGACACTCAAACTGAAGGTTAGTTAATAAAACTGGCTTCTCGTGTAGTAATGATGTTGACCTGTTGTCAACTTCCAGTGGGTGTTGGAACATATTAAAAAAGGTTTGACACTGGCATGATAGAACGTTTAAATTATATACAATCTACAAGACGTTTCGAAAGAAAAACTTGTTTTTTATTCAGTTGGATGATGGAATAAAAACTTTCATTGGCAAATGCATACATAAAATAAATAAGACACATTTACAAAATCCACTGCCAAGAGAGCGACTTTGCATACAACGGCCAACGCAACAAATCCCTGAAAACCCGGGTAAATGAACACAAAATTGTCGTCGTTCTCTCTGATATAAACTCTAAGGAGAACACTCACACCAGCATCACCCTAATTTTGCATACCAAAACTCTGGGAACGACCACATTAACATTCCGAACCCATACAAATCCCTGTGTGGCACAAAGGCACTTAAGATTCCATGCACTCTATATTCATTGACTGCATCACCCCGTTGCTTTTATTGACGACATTAGTCGGTTTTTTCCATTATCCAACTGAAGAAGAAAGAAGTGTTTCTTTTGAAACGTCGTGTAGTTTTTGTATAATTTAAACGTTTTATCAAGTCAGTACGTGTCAAACCTTTTTACTAGTTTACTATGCCTGACTGTGATTTCAACATTATCAGTATTGGAATATATACAGCTATTTGAAGAAAGGTTGTTACAGATGTTTGTAAATATCTATTTACTTTCTTTTGAAGCCAGTAATCTAGAACTGATAAGTTCGGTAACGTTTTCGGAGTGGTTGCAAAGCGCAATACCCAGCTCTCAAAGCATGATGGGAGTTCATAGATTTCGCTAATTACTGCAAGGTATTTGATCAAATCATCGGAAATGTTTATAACCATACTTTACTGACTTTTTGTGTCTGTTTGGAAATCAAAGGAGGCTGCACAGTACAAACTAGAAAGTCCCACAATTCCTTTGGCGCTTGGTACTGCGCTTTGCAGATGTCGACCTTTTTTGAATAGCTGTATATATGCAATATATATGAAGTATGATTTCAAATCATATTATACTACAGTAGGGTTTACAGTTTGAGTATAAGGTGTGTAGGCAGTTTAATTTACCTTGTTCCTAATACAACCTTGCTCTCTTAATTTACATGACAGATATGTTGGCATTTCTGATTACGCATATTTTTTATTCTATCAGATCGCTTGCACAACTGTTACTACAGCGGCATAATGCTCACACCGAACCAGTACAGCTTCAAGCCTCATATTGGCCATGAGATTAGATGTCGTCACTTTTCTACTTTTGAACTTCTTTACCAAGGAACGAAAAGTACGGCATCACAAGAACAAACACCGACAAAAGCACCACAAGTCGGGAAAGTGCTGCCTTTGGTGTATCAAAATATGATGGCTTCACCTCAAGCCCTTGATGAGAAAACAGTTTTTTATGACGATAAGCAAAAACAAACAAACCAACCAAAGTCAGTTCCTTCATCAAACATAGAATTCAAACATGACACTAAAGAGAAAAAGCCTACAATAAAAACATATAGCTGTGATATAAGTGAAGTGACCGATGTGCCATCAGATGGCACTCTTGCAATGGATATTCCACCCGCAAATAATCACAATTCTTTGTATGTGGGAAGTATATTGAAAACATACGGGTCAACCAATGAACCTGTAGGTAGCCTGTGTACATCATTAGTATCCAAGAGAGGTCGCCGTAACGCTTCATCTCAGGATAATGATGAATGCCACGGTGCAGCTAGAGTACGAATTTATCACAAGAGGTTCAAGAAATCAGATCAGGTTTGTGTACCACTACCACTGGACAGCTTACCATCATCCGATTCACCCGAGATCAATTATGATGAACAAATACAAATTGCATCAAGAACAGTAGTAAATATGGGTACATTCAATGAACAAGAAGAAACGAAAGTGGAAACAACAAGGCTAAACAAGGTATGTTCACAAAAATTTAACAGTTTATTTATTTTCGACATTTTAGACAGATATATTATTTTTACATTCTAGAGCGGAGTGTGGAAAAGTGTAAGAATACAACCCAAGGGGTTAACGAGTTCCTACACCTTTTAATTTCAAAGTTCAGATGCACTAATCTGACCTTTACTTACTCTGTTGCACTAACAGCCAGGGCTAGTCAGTTATATAAACTTTAGATTATTAATTACACTATTCTTGTATATGTTTCTTTTTTAAGCAAGCACAAGGGTCATTGTCTCCACATTACATAGCCTATCAGAGTGATGTAAGTATTGTAGATAAACCTCTCTCTATATTCCTTTAACAGCAAAGAACTAATGTTAGTTGGGGATGAGTAGTATGCATGGTGAACCTATATCAATGAGTATGGCCCTTTGGCAGGTACCTTTGTGCTATTAGTGACCTTTTTGTTACTAGCTGGATTTTTTTAGTATAGTAAAACCTCTATTAATGGGTGTATCATGGTAGGTGTCATCACACCCTCTTTCCACGTAAAGCTGGTCCATATACTAAAACAAACATTATTTACAATCACGTACAAATCATATACGTGTGAGTCTGCACTATGTATGAAGCAGAAAGTTCCAAACGACTGCACATTTTATTGATTTCTCCAGAGCTCTGCCGTAATTTTGAAACAGAGTGCTCTACAACGTTGTTGCTGACATACAACTGTCATACAACTGTCATAAGTGTTTCCAAATTGCCAAACCTGATTAATGTGGTTCACAATATTATGTTATTGTAGCTGGCAAACTTCAGATATTGGTCGAGGCATAGGTAGATCTAGTGTTTACAAATTTTGTTCGATGGCAAAAGGGGTATAATTAAGGCCTGGACACACGTTGCAACATTGCATGCAATATTGCGCACAATTGTTTTAGTCAGTGTGACCACCCTCTGTAGCACTGCGTGTAACATATATTGTCATTTTGCTTGTTGCAGTAGCTTGATTTTGTGGCCAGCAGTCAAATACTGCGTTCACACTAGACCGAAACATGTTTAGTCAGATCAGGAATGAAACATGTTCCACTATGAACAGTGTTCACATCAAGTGTTGATTTATGCGAATCATGATCGGAACATGTTTACTCTGAGCATGATTGAAACAACCTCGCGAGGTAGTTTCGATCTAAACCAGACGAAACACGTTAAACATGGCGGCCGAGAGCGAAGGACCGAAGGGCTTGACAAGTTAGATTAAACCACACAGTGAATGAAATTGCAAATTCGAGCGCCATTTATTGATTTAAGTGTAACTATAACGATTTTATGCGTGTTCCGTAAAGCTGCATAAATTATAGAACCAGGCATAAAACGTGTTTGAAACAGACACCTACTGTGAACATCAATTACAAATATGTTTAGGGGAAATGTGTTTCGTTTGAACATGTTTACTCTAAACATGTTTTGGTTCTAGTGTGAACGCAGCTAAAGACATCTACGTGAAATACGATTACTAACATATTTACCGTTTCGTTAGACCATTGCATGGAATGTTGCGATTAGTGGCCAGACGGTGAAATTGTTGCTCGTAATGTTGCAGAAGTAGGATCGGATTCTACTTCTGCAACACTGTGTGCAACAATGCGAGGGGTGGTCACACGATACAATTTTTGAATTGCGCGCAATCTTGCATGCACTGTTGCATCGTGTGGTCGAGTCTTTATTCCAAAAAATATTGCCATGGCAGTGATACTTTACCTTTATTTTGTAGTGAATTTTGGGAGGCAACTGCCCCGGTTCCCCGCTAGCTGTGGACCTGGATATAATGTGAATAACGATTTTACATGCTCTGACACTACTGTCAGTATTTAAACCAATCTTGTCCTGAAAATAAAGCCAGTATGAGTTGGACTCGTTACTAGCTGTTAGTAACAAGTTTGCAACAGTAATAATTTTAACTCTTTAACATCTCATAGACTAACAGAAATTGAATCCTTGTGTAACCAAAAAGTTAGCAGAAATGTTTCTTTACCTTTCGTATATCTTTTACAAATTGGATTATGCCCAACATATCAGATGAATCGAATGTGCTGTTTTGAATTAGTGTCTACAATTCTTCAGTAGAAACATTAGCTATGATTGGGGTGTTTTTTCCTTACCTGTCTGTTTATCTTTAGACTGATACGTGAAATTTGGAAACATGGATATTATTAAAAACTGAGAGATAACCAAAAACATTGCCCTCTATTGGTTAAATTATGATTTATTGTTTACTTTTAGGATGTCGTGTTGCTGTGACGATATACAACGATATCCAGTGCAGTTGCTTGGCCATTGACACATTCAGCCACAACAGGATCAACACTGATCATTAATGCACTGCTTTGTAGGTATCAGTCTAAACAACCATCTGTGTTACCAAGCAAGATATTTTATTCCATTGAATGTGGATATAATTCAAAGATCCAAGTATGATACCTATGGATTAGCAATTACTGTATCATATGACAGGGTTCTTCCCTTAACCTTAGTATAGATTTTAAGGTCGTTCTATCATGGGCGCTGAGTGTAACAAAGACTGAATAAATGGAATAAAACGTCACGCGTTGTTTGTTTTCGTGCGCACAGCCGCCATATTGAATCTGGAATCAGAGCATACCTGGGTTCTACCAGAACCCAGTTGTTGAATGTTTGCAACTGACGCGCGGGTTCCGACCGATCTTTTCCGACGAAAGTTTTTCTACGAACATTTGCTACGTACACAAATCTTCGGAGAATGTTCGTGAGAAACCGCGTGATTGACGACTTACTTTAGGCCTAGTAACCAGCTTGAAATTAATTTAGAACCCAGGTATGCTCTGATGCCAGATTCAATATGGCGGCTGTGCTCACGAAAGCAAACAACGCGTGACGTTTTATTCCATTTATTCAGTCTTTGTTACACTCAGTGCCCGTGGTTCTATGGCCTTCTCATGGTATCATTAAGCCATTTTGGACCTATGGCACCCAATTCCCAAGAGAACTTGCCTATGCCAATTTCTTTGACAGACATCAGGAAAATAAACTTTAAGGACTTTTCATAACTTTGGAAGGTTTTCAGAAATGAAATTATAAGGACTTCCATGGTTTTTGAGGACCAGTAAGAACCTTGCTATGAGACAGTGCTTGAGATAAGGTGTCATATCATGATGCCATTCAGGGTGTAGGTTGTCCCAGGGCGTCAGGGAGGGGAGGGGAGATGTGAGGAAAGCAAAGTGTAAACAAGAAAGGAGCAAGTTAGAAAGGGAAAGAGACAACATTTCTTTTTTCTCCAGTTTTATTGTATATATTTGTAGAATATGGAAAGTGTCTTTTATTTTAATGTATGTTGAACATACTGAAAATCAACTAGTAGTTATCTGGACATGTTTTAATGGCTAATATGGAATTACCTTTTACAAAGTAGAATTTTATAGTGAATTATATAATCATTTGTATCTTGGTTTACCACATTTTCAAGGATGGGGGACAAGTTGCCAATATCTTATGCCTCCTAACGCTTCTACTCCCCCCTTTCATCCACTCAGCTCCCATCCAAATTTAACTTTTAGTTTTTGATTTCTAGTTTAGGGAATCCTGAAGTGAAAACACTTTGCTGGGAAAACGAAAGGATTTGTTGCACTGCCTTACTCTGTGGAGTTGGGGACGGACCATTTGATTTTGTGGGGGAGGGGGGGAGTGTAAGAATTTGTAAAAAAGAATTTGCACGAGCTGAAAAGCGAGAGAGAGAGAGAGGGAAAAGCAAAAAAATTGCAGCGCCATTACCGGCCAAAAAGAAAATTTGCTCGCAAATCACTGTTCCACCCCCACCCCCACGATATAAAATGGTCTGCCCCTTATTCTGGTCTAAAACCATCACACAAATGAGAACTGAGCAATACTTTGCCCTATTTTTGTACTTCGACAGATCTTGGATTATGACGTCAGTGAGTTGCCGTTCCAGACCACGGACGGTTAGTTAACCTATCAAAACTCTTCAGAGAGCCTGGGAACGAGGTTGACAAACAGGATGGCGAGGGGCCTGGGACCGCTAACTCACTGACGTCATAATCCAAGATGGCGGGCTACTGGCGAAGTGCAATTTCGCTCCATTATCGTTTTTGTGATTGTTTTGGACCCTAAAAATATCACAGAGTAATTCAGTATAACAAGTTTTTTATTTTGCCAGTTAAGTATTTTTCACTTCAGGATTCCTTTAAGCTATAATTTTTCAGACTTTCACAGAATATTTGGGATACTTTTCCCTGCTACCGACCCATTCCCCATCACTGATTCTCCGCTCCCAGTGTACTACCCTTCTGCTATCTTCCTGTCCCTACCCACACTTTGTATATTATCTATATAAATGATATGAATTATTAAATTATTACCTAGCATATATGTAACTGTACCATTCACAGTTCATTAATTTTATATTTTTACAGCACATTGTATATATTTACTCACCTGAAATTATTTATGTATTGGTACATGTATGTTTCCAAGAGTAAAGAAACTTATCACGAGTTTGTGTTGTTGTCCTTCACTCAGTACTAGTAACATCTGATCTCGTGCGTCATTACATCAAGCACAAATTCAACCTCGATTCACTCCAGATGCACGCTAGCAATTACAAAATCAAACTGTGTCACTGAATAAGATTCAATGATAGTAGTACTGAACCCTCCAGAAGTCTTAGATCCTGCAATAAAAATCTCCTTGAAAATCATGCCTTTAATCTAAAAACTTGTGGACAACGTGCCTTCTCCGTTTCTGTCCCTAACTCTGTAACTCTCTTCCTCAAGAAATTAAACTCGATATCCACGAACATTTTAAAGAAAAATATAAAAACATGGCCTTTCGCCAAGCTTTTATTAATTTAGAACACTGATATTTTTAATACTAATTTTAATACAACTCGTCAACACGTAAACTTTTATATTTTTATTATAAATTTTTGTATTGGCTGTTAATATTGTAACTTTTTATATAGAGAATTTCATGGAAATGTTTTTAGCTGAACAGATATATGGAGATTAGAATTCCAGACTTTAAAACGTAATAATACATTTAGTACGACTAAGAGATAGCAATAAATACGATATTTGTTCAACAAGAAGAGGAGCACACAAAAGTATCGAGCGTTTTTCTTGGAATAAGTTCTATAGAAGGAAATATCAAAGACGGCCAGAGACTTTTGTTCAATAATAAATGTTTTCGTCAATATGTTGCGAAAATATCGCTTCATACGTTTTTGCGGACAATATATATGAAAACGTCGGAAATAAAATCGGTATTGTGCGCGAGTTATTTTCAGATTTCTATTTTGTGACGTCGGCGCAATGATAACTGAGGATCATCTCTACCAATATTTTCTCGGTTCAGGTTCAGCAAAAAATATTTCTATGAAATTATAACCGCTCAGCTGATTTTTCTTAGCAACAATCGTTTTCTTTTACTTCAGTTCCCCGTTAAGTAAGAAGGTTGGGCAAGCGTTTCGGCCTTCACTGCTCACGTTCGCCACGGTCACCATATGCATGCGTGCAATCTGATCAAACAAGGTGGACAACTAATCAAATCCTTTCACATAAAAAGTATTGTGAGAGTTTCAACTTTCACAAAGAAGTCAAGCTCCTTAGACCCGTGGCCAGATAATATCATTAACTAACCTGGGATCGTATGTGGCGGCTACTAACTACTCTTTCCCCTCCCCCGAACCCCTGCTCTACATTGCGGTAAAAGTTTATACCGTTTACAACGAAATTGAATTCATCGTCATTCTCGGAGACCCAGGCACAATCGGTTGAACAAGGGAAGAGAGATTCTATCCGGTATCTAGGATTTCCTATCCGGAAACTAACTTTTCTAATCGTGATATCGACTGGTCTGTTTCTCGGCGTGTACATTAGTAATGACTTGAGCTGGAACACTCATTAATAAATCAAGAAAACATGTAAACGGCATAAAGTGCTCTCATAGACTATCAGTTTTGTGAGATCCCATACGAAGTCTTACATTTAAATTCACAAACAGAATTTGGTTCGCCAATGCTCTGGGCCTCAAACGCCGATTGCACGCTTTTCTTTTTATAGAACAACTTCATACGAACACCGAGTCTCAAATTTGGCCCAAAACTGGTTCTTGTAAAAAATAGCGTGTGGTTCTATAAATCCAGGATTAAAATTTGGAAATCAAATATAAGTTTGACCTAATCCTGAGTTAGTGTTAATCGGCTTTTGAGGAACCGGGCCCAGAATTTTCCGAATTTGCAATTAGCAATCGTAATTTGTAAATTAGCCAATTGTTTTATTTAATGATTAAAGGCGTAAATAGGCTTTGTTGGGAGCCGTAAGTCAACTAAACACAGGTCGTTGCTGTGGCAACCACAGCAAGAGGAGAGTCAAACAATGGCTGACAAGAGAGAAATAATTTGTTGTTTAGCCAAGTCTTGTCGATATTTTCTAAAAGGTTAAGGCCAGACCGCATTATAATAATATTATGAGCACTTCGGTTGCTTCGGAGGTGAAAATGGAGAGATTTTCACTTCCACAAGCAACGAGTGATGCGCGAGACCGTTCGAACACCGAATCGACGACGAAAACCGCTCGTTCTGACTCCGTAGCTTCAATTGGCAGTATTCCTGCCTCGAGCTACTCTCGGTTTTATTTACCACCGGTTAATATCATCAAGAAAAGGGAAGAAAAACATTCTGTACTGAGACCAGACATAAAAATTCTGTGTATGGAATGCGAGGAAGAAATCAGTGTTCGCAAAATGAGGGAACATCGCGACTGGCACGAGGCTTTGAAGTCGTTTCGTTACACTGTCGACAACAAACCAACCAATGTCAAGCAACTTATCAGGAGACGACGAGCTCTGATGAAAAAGCTGAACGAAACTGCAGATTCAGACAACCCTGTTTCCATCAAAGCACTGCACAAGTTGAACTTGTCTTATGAAATAATCAAGGCCGATATAGAAGGAACAAAGACAACGCTTCGACAAATCGAGGAGTTTTTTCAACCAGAAATGGTTGGAACGTCTGTCAAACTGACCTGTGCTCTGGCACTTGGTGTCTGCAAAGACCAGAACTCTAGATGGCGTCTTTCTATGGAAGATAGGTTTTCATTTAAAGACTGCTTTTGTAACGATCCACAGAGTGGGTATTTTGGTATATTTGATGGATATTCTGGATCAATTGCAGCTGAGAAGTGTGCTTCAAAGTTTCACCAAATCTTGGAGAGCAAAGTTGAGAAGATTTATCAGGAGGGCATAAAACATGATGAGGTCAATTCTGAAATTGTTTCTGCCTTTAGAGAGTCATATATAGAAATGGATGACATACTACTTCTTGGTGAGCATGAACATTCAAGAAACCGTTGGAGTGGTTGTTCTGCCGTAACATGCCTGCTAAGAGGACACAACCTGTATGTGGCAAATGCAGGTAACATCCGTGCAGTGCTGTGTCGTGGTGATGGTTCGATTGTTCGGGTCTCTCATGATCAGAGCCCAAGAAATAGAAAGGAACGCCGCAGAGTTAGGAAAGCAAATGGTCAAGTGTGCAAAAGTGACAAAAGTATTCTCGTCAATGGTGTTGTCACAAGCACACGGGGTTTAGGTAACCATGGTGATCCACGGCTGAAATCAACCGTCATCAATCAACCTGTTGTAAACTGTGTGTCATTGGATGAGTCAGATCAGTTTGTGCTCCTTGCTTCAAATGGAGTGTGGGAAGTCTTCAGTGAGGAAGAAATGATGCTGCTTCTAGAGGAAGTTATCCCTGATATGGATGTGAAAGCCATTGTGAGAAGGATAAGGATGAGTGAACAAAAGTATGCTAAAGGTGCAGCAGACATTCAGAACCAGGATAGTTCTGATGCAAGATGTGAAACTGGGACTGAAGAATCAGTTCAAGACAGCTCAGCCCAAGAAAATGGCAAGGAAACAGAAGAAAAACAAGTCAGTGACAACATTGCTAATAATCAAGAAAACAGTGAAAGCAGTGAAAACAGTAACATCACAACTGAAAAGAACACCATGGTTCCTATGGCTGAACCAAATGGAAGTGAAGTTAATAAAGACCCAACAGGTCAATTTGATCAGGATCACCTGACTGTAGTTCATTCAGATGCTAAAGTTCAGCACGGTGGGTCAGACTCTGAACTTGCACTGCACAGGGGGACTGGAATGGGCAGAGAGGAGAAAGCTGTTAAGCTTGCTCAGGCACTGAGTGAGCGACTCGTCGAGGCAGCCTTGTTGGCTGGTTCAAGGGACAATGCAACAGCAATGGTGGTACTCTTGAATGGGTGTCCGGTGCAAATGTTCCTTCTTCCATCAGTCAGAAAGTAGTGCAAGATATCACTTTTGCAATTTACTACTACCAGAATGCTACCTGGAGAACCATTAGCCATGACAAGGAGTTCTGGTGGGATGGTAGGGAGAAATTTCAGCAACAGCTCCCAGAGGGCTCTTCAAGGTGATCTGGTGTTTGCCATTGGGATATTCATTTTGTCAGCAGGCCATTCACTGAAGAAACTCTACTACTGCCAGGAACCTGTCAAGATCACTTTAGGTGGGAGCTCTTGAAAAGTAGTACACTATATTATATCAACTATGGGTTCATGAGTTGGTTTCCAAGCTTGGAGACTTGGGAACAAAATTGTTGGTACACTCCCCCCCTGCCCTTTCCAGTACAATGCCAGAATAAGTTCACTGACCATCAATTTCTACCAACATTATACTGAGAGAGGAGGGATTGGGAAAACGATTAATTTGCTGTTCCAGCTCATTTTGTGCAAGATTGTAACATGCAAAATAATTCCTATTTGTGATACATGTACATTGTCAAGTAACTTTTTGGCTAAAGACCTATTTATATGGAGGCAGGCCAGTCCAGTTGGTGGAATGAATTCTTTGGTGTATGTGTATGGGAAAATTTATCTCACAAACCAGGATGAAATTAGTGACCCATTTGGTGGTGTGATCAGTAGGCATGCAATTTGAATAGATATAGACAAATATGGAAACATACCAGCTAAGTGAACATTTTCATCCCAGCTGGCTGGGATTAACTGTTTTTATGTGGGTGGGCTGGTATGTCACCATACTGTCTGGCCTGGTTGCCAGGATCCTGGCAATTGTGTCAGTGTGCCAAGATCCCAGCATCCAGGCCATCCCACCTTTTCATACGTGTATAAACAAAACAACATTTTAATATGTGAAATAGGCATCCAATAAACTGGCCCTAAAATAATTACTGGTAGTACCCTTTCCATACCAGCCATTGTTTTTAGCCAAAAATTGATAGCAAGTGCATAAATATTATGACTCTTTAACTAGTACTCCATTTGGTCTATGATTGTTACAAGTATCAAAACAGAAAAAACAAATTCTGCTTATTATATGCATCAGGGTTTATGTTCAGTAGGATCTGACTATCTGCAGACCCAGACTTGCAAATGTGGAGGGGGGCTCTGAATCCTCTAACCCTGACTATTACTGAACTTGTATACACAATAATCATAAAGCACCCACTCTTTCCACCACACAGAGTTGCTGGACATACACATTATTGCAAAATATAATAATCTGTTGGGCAGGTTTTAAATTTGCTCTAAAAGTTATTGGATTTCTAATGGCCAGAGCTTGTGAGGAAATATTGAACACAAATTTTTCCAGGGTGGCCAAACTGGCAAGCATGAAGATAATGTTTTACTGCATAGTTGGGCAAAAAATTCCTGTCATGACTGACAGATGTTGACACATACTAATATGTACAGGGTTTATACAGATTTTTATATGCAAAATTCCAGACTTTTTTCCAAACCAATTTCTTTTATTTTTCCTGCCTTGAAGAACTGTTGGTGACACACAAGAAACACATTATCAATCATTGTCAAATGCACATTGAAAGGCAAACAGTGGCGGATCCAGAAATTTTGGAAAGGGGAGGCCCGAACCCCCAATTCTGGAAAGGGGTGGCCCAAAAAGGGTATATGTGCTCCCAAAGCGGTTTTCTTCAGTGTTTTTCTTATAAAATGTTTGCAAACTTGCCGATGAAAGGGGGGCCCAGGCCCCCTGGGCCCCACCCCTAAATCCGCCCATGGCAAAGCATGGAAGATGTACATTTAACAAAGAATACTCAGGCTTTTTCCAGACCTAAACTTTATTTTCCAGAGTTAGTATGAACCTTGTAGATAAAGTATAGTGTTCACAAGTAGCTAATTATTATAATATATTTTCAAAATTACATTTATTATTTTAGAGGTGGGTATCAAGGAGTCTTGACGTTAGATCTTGGAAGATTTCAAGCTGTTTTAAAATTAAGTGCAATATAATTCAAGCATTTTGAATTTTTGCTAAATCTGGGAAGTCAGCAATCAGTTTGAAGTTCAATACTACCCTAAATCCCTTACTTTTGGCCACATTCATGAAAAAACATTTTGGGTAGCTATTTATTATTGGAATTGCCAGACAGTGACCAGACTGTTTCCAGTGCAGGGTTCATAGTCATTGGGGCTTTTAAAATGCCATGAATTTTTCTTGACTTTTTAATATTTTCCAGTTTATAAGTACAATGAACTCCATTTTCCATGACTGCCCGTGACCCAAATTAAAATTCCATGACTTTCCAGGCAAGGAAGTGATATTCCAAAGTTTGATGACTTTCCAGGTTTTCCATGGCTCATACCCTGCAATTGTCTGTGAATCGTCTGCTGTCTTTCATGGTCTGGAGTGGCTGATTTCGGGTCAAGTGTTTCCTAATTTGTGCAGGGATAGCACTCTTGCAGATATGTATTAATCCTTCACAATAAGAAAAATATAACTAGAA
>JANVCK010015569.1:0-13517 GCA_026546655.1 Epizoanthus illoricatus | reverse complement strand
ACTTCAGTTTGTAACTGCTTCTAAATCTGATTTGTTGCAGCATGCTTAAACTCATAGACTGCAAGCCATCTCTTTCTTTTCCTTTGACCAGTAAACAATAACTAGGACCCAGTCGTCAAATTAGTCACCAAACAACTACGGGAATGAGGGGCTCGGGAAGAGAAAGTAGAAGCAGCTAGGTCAGTGTGCACATGATTCTCTTTGTTTCAACTATGGGCCTCTGGATACGAGTCAGCCTCAACTCCTACATGTATGCATATGCATAATTACTTCTCATTGCAATTGATACATGTAAACACACTAGACTCCACTGCGGATCAACCACAGACTATTGTAAAATCCGGGCTATAAGTCTCCCTGGTTATAAACCCACCTGTTCGCTAGCAAAACAAAATTCCAGCTTTTAGCCCCCCAGGTACACGTATACCCCTCAAACCCCATTTTCTTTCACAAGCATACTCAAAAGGAAGTTGTGTTAGTTTTGTTACATTTTGAAAACTAATTTTGCTTAATCATTGACTGAAATAACGAATTTATTACAATGATAAACTTTATATTACCATATATGGAAAACTATTATTTCGAGAATTCCCGTGTAGAGAGTTGTAAAACTTGTTAGCTCATGCTGAAACTGTTTTGTATCAGTCATAAGTGCCCTGGTTATAGCTACTGCCGATTATAAGCCCACCCAAAGCCCCTTACGAACTTATAAGCCCAGGCTTATAAACACTGTGGTCAAATGGATGGAGTATGTGCAATGAGCTTATGCTCGCATGCACACAATCTTCAAAGATTTATAAGGGCTGCGAAAAAGAAATTCAGTTTTTCCTCTTGTATAAGGTCATTTCTTAGTATATAATGTTCCAGGTTTCCTTAAACATTTGTTTTGAATATTTATTTACGTGGTTCATTTCTAATTTTATTTGAACTTCTCTACTTTTTGTTGTTCAAAACTGAAGCTACAGCTGTGTGGAGTGCCGTCGGTGCCAAATTTAAAACTTTATTTTGCAAACATTTTTAAATAAACATTTCTTATTCTGATATAGACCTTCCATTCTGATATATACTTTGTGTTCAGCATGTATATAATTTTTATATAAACTTCTCATTCCACAGACTTTACAACTTGACAAGTTTTCTCATTTGACAGAATCTTCATTTCGTGGAATTCACAGTTTGATAGACTTCCCATTCGATAAACGTCTCGTGATACCTTTTATAACAAAGAAATGTAATGATTGCTGGCTCAGACCAGGAAGGTATATAATATTTTCTTTTTCAAACCAGAGGGTTCGCCATGTAGGTATAGGGATAACACTACTTTTTTGTAAACATCACAGCAGTGTCAAAATAAGCTACACATGTGCCATATCATGACTGTTTTGCTGGAATGGTAACCGCAAAAAAGGATATTGTCTTTCACTGTTATTGCCCAGTATTGCCTGTTTCCTAATCAGGCTGCCAAATGCTGATGTCATGAACTATCCAAAATAAGATACATGTGTAGCAATATATAGGTTGAGAAACATCTCCAAATCAATAGGGAATTCTTTGAATTTGAACTGTAACAATAGGTTTCAGCTTCTGAAGTCAAACATCACCTCTTCATACCACAATGTGCATGTAAATACAGCAGGTGTAATAACCTCTACCTCGCATGGCTTGACGGTTGTACCATAAATGGTCTACAAGTGTGCAGAGTCATTTCAGTTAACAGTTCTGGTACATACCAACTAAAGTACCTTGGAACTGACATTAAATTTAGGAATAGTGATCAGATACCACAGCTGATAATAACAACATGAACAAAAACAACAATTGTAGAGCAGCCATCCATAAATATGTCACCAGTAAAATACTTTGGTTGGAACAGGAAAATCATGTTACAGATTTGCTTAATTTTGATTCATAGCACAGACAAAAACAATCAACCATGTCCTTCAGTGGCTTTGAATATGAAATCAGTCTCTCAAAAGGGTATAGGCTTTAGATAAAAAAAATACGAAATTGATAACTTGTATAGCAATTTTCTTGATATATAGCTAAATTCTTGAAACGTGAAATGTGTAAAGACTGTGTGGATAGGAGAATTTAGCTGCACAAGTTTAGTTGCTTGAGCTGGAAGGGTTATTAGTGTAGATAGATAAGGCTAAAAAATGTATATATACTTGCATTTTATACAGTTCTTAATTTCGTTTTTATAATATAGTCATCAGTTTTTACCATTAAAATGTTCTGGAAGTTTGATACTTTAATATCGAATATTAACAAACTAGGATCTCTTGTATGCAGACGGAAACTGTCAAAATTGCTGACAAAGATGTTTTCCATGCATTTTAGAATTTCAGAATGCAGAAATAACTTTACACCATTACACGAGCAGCAATAATAGTACTTAAACCTTGTCTATTTTTTACAAATATAAATCAAACACTGTTGCCATTAATCTAAACAACTACGTCAACTTCTGCTAAACTTCTGACCCAGCGTATTACAAACCTCAAACCTCAGCTTTCAGAGACTCCTTCTTTATTCTCATTGTCAATTTATGGATTGCCATCCCCGACAACATAAAATCAGCTACATCTCTCCCTATTTTTAAGAAGTGAAGGAACTCTTTTCTCAGACTCAAAATGGTTTTCGACCAGGACGACGTCCGTACTCTTAAGGTCATTCCTCCGAAATAGAAGCCAACATACATTTTTGTTTAAATTTTGCCCATTCGTTGACCATGATAGGGGTACTGCAAAATGCAATAAAAAGAGGGGGTCCCCATACTCGTTTTTGAGTAATGTAGTTGCAAATTATGCTAATTTATGTAGTTTTTGCCGAAAATTGAAAGGAGCTGAGCATTCCAAAACAACGACTATTAACTGCTAAATTTCAGTGTTTATAACTAAGTAATCACAATATTTTGCTCTAATTAAAAAAATAACAAAAAGGCCGTTTTAAAACTATAGTTATTCGGTATTTGTGAATAATATCACAGAATCAGTCCAAAATGTTAGTCTCTCGAAGCTAAAATATGAGTATTCGTTTCATACATTTTTTGAAATTTCGTATATTTCCAAACATAAAAAATTCTTTAAATTTCCACATTAGTTGTCCAACGTTGTTGTAATAAGAAATATGGAAAGAAAAAAGGGGGTCCCCATACTTGTTTGTGAGATACTGTACAAATAATGACAAAAATCGGCTTCAAAACCACATTTTCCGCGAGGAGACTGGGGCGAGTTTTATAAAATACCCCTTAAATCACGGAGATAAGTATATTTTCAAGCAGCAACCTTGGATATGGTTTAGAATGAGTAATATATAGTACTAAATTATGATAATTGATAAAAGTTTAGATTTTTGTATCATGCGCAATATATGCAATACACCTGCGCACTGCAAAACAGAGGAATGACCTTAAGGGACTGTCCAAGTATCACTTTTTGGCCACTTTTCAACATTCTCCCCCCCCCTTGTAGTGCTATGTGCTAATACTTTCCTGCGTGAGTAATGCTTTTCTGGACAATCTTGAACACCCCCACCCCCTTTGGCATTATGTAATATATAATTGCATTCCCATAACTGGCAATAAAATATAACAAATAATTATCCCACAGATTGTCAACTCCTAAAGGAATGTCATTGCATGATAAGATGTCAATCCCAGTTGGAAAAGTGCTAAACCAATGAAATTTTAAAATGTTAGCATACCATTAGAATGCAAGCTATAAACATTTTCATCTCTGAAAATGTGGCAACTCTTTAGAACAACTACCCAATGAAGGCCCTTGGAATACCACTACTATGAGAAATATCATATTATAAAATACCTACCTCATGAAATATACCAAGTCCTTGGAATGCTAACCCAATAACTGTCAACTCATTGGAATGCCAACCCGATGAACTGTCAACCCTTTGATACTATAAAATCCCACATTAAAGCCCTGAACTTATATATTAAGGTTAAGTTCATAAGGGGTTTTGGGTGGGCTTATAAACGGGGGGACGGGGGCTCATAAGTGGTATAAAAAAAGGTTTCGGAATGAGTAGATACTATCTGAGAAATAAATTAAAATTAACATACCATGACATATAGCACTGTTAAAATACATGTTTTGTGCATCACAATAAATGGAGAATTTACGGGGGGAGCTTATATCCGGGGGGCTTATAACTGGAATATTATTTTTGTTAGCAGATAGATGGGCTTATATATGGGAGGGCTTTTTATGTGGGATTTTACGGTATGCTACCCAATCAATTGCCAATGTTTAGAATGCCAACCCAATGACAGGGTTGTCCATAGCAATTAGCAGCTCACAAAACAACTGGCTAGTTAGTGATTTTTGCTGCCTACTTTCTTTACATTTCTGGGAAAAAGTAACTTTAGGTCTCTTGTAAATTGATTATCATATAGTAAGAATACTAACCAGCTGCTTTTTTATACTTGCCATCTACTTCAGAAAGTAGGGACAGCTCTGTAGTGAACTGCCAATCCCTTGGAATGGTAACCCAATGAACTTTTAGTAGCTATATAATTATAGCATCCCCTTGGATGACAACCTAATAAACTGACCCCTTGAAATATCAACCCAATGAATGTCAACCCCACATTAGGATGAAAATTCAGGGAAAAGGGTGGAAGAAGAATTTTCATACCCAATGAACATTTTATTGTGTTGAACAAAAACATTCTTCTTTCCTTACCTTGGTGTCTGAGCATTACAGTGGTAAATGTAGTTAAATATTGCATCATCATCTAACATGCTTGAATACTTCTTCTGAAAATCTGGGCGGAACTTCCTCACTAGTTTGGGGCCTGTACATGTAAATATTTTCATTTCTCAATGATTTGTTTATCTCTTAAACACTTCATAACCTAATATTTTAATTAGATTAGCCCAATCTGCATGCTCAGGCAACATATTTCAACAATTAAGTGCTGGGGTAGGGGAGGGGGTAGGGACAATGACAGGGGCACAGGGGATATACATGAACATTATTTGGTATGATAGGGGGGCAGAGGGGGTGGGAAGTATTTTTTGGGTGTGACATTTGGCCCTGAAGGGATTTTTTTAGGTGACTCACAAAAACTGGGGGATTGTTTTGGGTGGCAAGTTGAAAGACAGGATCTTTTTGGGATCACCATAACCTTGGTGACTCATAATATAATTTAAAAAACAAAATACATATCTCCACTCTTTTTTCCTTTTATAAGACTGTCTATTGTTTGGGCTGAGGCTAAACAGCCTCAAATGTTCTTAAAAACGTTCTCTTTTCCAAGGGTAACCTTTTTTCATCACGCCATATGTGGACAGCTGGGCACATCCAGAAAATTCTGATCATGCAGGGGGGTGGGAGGCAGAAAGAGAGGCTGATGGGCTTGACACAGAAAAAGTGTAAAAACTAGCTACATGTTTCTTAGTATTAAAAGTGCCAATGAAATGGAGGACTGTGTCCCCTTCAACCCCTCCCCTAACTCCTCCCATGGCGGACAGCATGTTGGTCCCCCAAAGGATGAAGAGCTACATGTACTCTATGGCTTTGATATCTGGATAATGCCATTATTATTACTAAATATTATTATCATCATCATCATTTGTGTCTGATCTTACAACTGATGTATGCAATTAAATTATACATGTATTTTAAGGGGGGAACATTTTTCCACTTACCCCATGGTCCAGCAGCCCTCAGTCCAGCTAGAGGGTTGAAAGGGCTCAACACTGCTCCAAGCACTTTGACCCACGGAGGAATACGGACTGCTATTTCATCATCGGAAGGCTTCTCAGGAAATCCCCATGGGTCAGCAAGAATGAGATGTTGTACTCTTTCAGGGTATTTCAATGCATAAGAACTTACAAGGAAACCTCCAAGGCTGTGACCAAGAAGGACAAACTTTTCCAATCCAACCTCTTTTCGCCAGCTCTCAATATGGTCAATAAACTGCTCTTCAGCTTCCTCGGGAGTCGTGCTAAATTCTGGTCTGGAGCTACGTCCAAAGCCAACTACGTCAAATGTGTGAACTGTCCTGTTCTTTGCCAGGGTATCTATATTTAGAACCCAGAGCCCCAAGCCTCCTCCAAAGCCATGTACCATGACAAGGGGGGTCCTGCTAGCACTGGGATTGTAACTTACAGTCCATACTTTCTCCTTGTTTTCCAGAGGAACAAATTTCTTCTCATAGTGTGTTTTAATATCTGGAACAAATTCAAAGAAAGATGACATCGGGTTTTCTTTTATTATGGTCTGGCAAAATCATGAGGAATTATCTAGTTTTGAAATGCCTGGTAGAGGAGGTTATTGGATTTAATAATGACAAGGTCACTGTTAAACATTCAAAAAAAGCTTTAAAGGATAGAGGGTTGTTAAATTTTATGCTAGCTATTGTGGAGGGGGAGGGGGTGGATAAAATTCAAAATTCACCTTACAATTTGCTTCCCCCCTTGCCCAGGTCATAAAAAATGAAAGCCCTTAGCATAAAGTATGGTGAAAGTGCGACTAATGTAGGAGCAACATCTGATGCAATATAATTATTGTCAGTGTACACAAGTGTTTGGCAATATTCTCAAAATCAAAGGGTTGAAAATTTTCATAACATCTGAAACTTCTGGGGCAAAAATTTCAGCAGGGCAAAAAGTAATACCAGTAGGTCCCTTGGGGGAAGTAGTCAACATGGTAGCTACAGCTACCTTATATCAAGAGTCACAATGAACTTTGTCCCTCAAGAGAGAGATGTCTGCTTCTGGGCTGTAAGAATTTTTTTCTTGAATCAACTGAATTTATTTTAATATTCATAAATTATTGGAGAAGCAATGGCCACCCCACCATAACACACACAGTTAGATCAGAACCAAACCAATTAAAATATAAATATCCAAGAAAGCTAACAAATCCATAAGCCCCCTGTTCTTCTTCTTCTTCTTCTTTTAGACAAAGTTCATTGTTATCACCACACCCAATGTAATTTGCCACACCAAGGCACCCTTGGACAATAGTGCAAGTCAGAGGATTATTATTTTAAGTGCTAAAGTTTGCAATGTTCAGTACATTTTAGCTGAATAGTTAATAATGAAAGATTGATTCTAAGTGTCTACTTGATCTCTCAAATCATCACAAAATTCAGACCCTGTTGAACCACTGGTCTTCCCCAGGGGTCGACTCCTGGGGAGACAAAAACATAGTCACAGAATATGCCACAAATGTCTCATCCTGGGAAATTCTGGATTGGACAACAAGATTACACCTTCAGTGAAGTAGCCAGCTGTGGAAGAAGTTATTGTGTGATATAAATACATTTGCATATGTGAACATCTAAAAATTTATTTTCTTAGCTACGGAGTAAGAGTGCATGCATATATATAAAAATTATAATTTTTGAAATTTACTTCTTAATGTTTTTAAAAAATCAAATTCAAAAGTATTGATAGATTAACTAAAATTGGTAATGAGCTGCTCTAGGCTGTTCAGGTCGAAGTGCAGGTCTAATGCCTGTGTTTTTGTTAACTAATAAGTGCATTGTAATTTACTGTGCACCAGGAAGCCAACGGTAAATAAGCTTTCGATGTTTGTTACTTTACACTATTACAGGTCACTTGCAGCAGTTCAAAAATAAGTTAAATCAGTTTGGGACCGTTTCAGTGGAAGGATCCCATCCATGGGAGATTTCTGATGTTCTTGACATTGAAATATTGTTTTGACTTCAAGCGTAGACAAAATGGCAAAAGAGCTAAACATATTGATCAGCAAATACAGGGAATTTAATAACTTCTCAAACGAAATAAGCGATCCGGAATGCGTCATCGCCATCAGATGCTGAAAAAGGCCAACGAAAAGCGATAAAATCAAAGACAAAGGACAAGGGATTTGACTAAGGCCAAGTTCAACAGATCTGCATGTGTTTATGTTATTGAAATAGAATGCCGGCCGGCGTTCTCGCTGACAACTAATTCTCACAAACACGAACGATAAATAAAAGAATGTAGTTTAATAGTGTTACTTTCTTCTAAAATATCACAGGGGAAGATAACTTTTCTTTCAATTTTAAATTTCGATGATCACGGCTATATATATCATGAATGAAGAAGAAATTGAACAAACAAGCTCAAACTTACGCTGTAATATTCTCGACTCTGCTGCTTCTAAAAGTTGCTCTGACGTAGGACACCAGGAGAACCAGCTACCCAGCCATCCAGATCTACGATGAAGAGATATATTCGTGGGTTCATTCATGTTTTTACGACACTAAAATACAGCAACAAACTTGACTGCGAGCGCGCCGATTTAAGACTCGTGCTGAAATAAACATGAAGTCAGTTACAATTGTATTTAAATGATGAATGACTCAGCAAACTTTTGTTTACCCTGTCGTTGCAGTATCCTGCACATTAGTATCATTCGAAGCCATTGACGTCGCTCCAACCCACTACATCCTCCCGTGAGCTCGGTTTCTTGTGGTACTTTGATTCTAAGATTAGAATAGCGTCATTCGGAAGCGATAGAAAAACAGAAGTCGCGTGACCCACCCACGGCACTTCAGTGACTCAGCGCAGCGTTATCAACATTGAAAAGCACTTGCAATAACTGCATCACTTTGTATTCTTTGTAATTCGTGTCTTTTCACACTAAATAAGTGCGATTTGCATGCCACTTTATATAGCAGATCGATCACAAAGAGCCTCATAAAAATGACAAACCTTGTACCTTGTGTCGCCCTCGTGAACCCTTGTGTGACCTTGAACACGATTGGTCAACGAAGTTCTGGCCCCCAGTCCTCAAGAGCAGCTAAATCTGAGATTCAGTGGATATATAAAATCTAATATACTGTAGTTCGCAATTTGATAGCGAAAATCCTTTCGTTATGGAAGAAAAGGACTCAGTCACTTCTGAAACTGAAACTCAAAGTGCTGTAGAACTTGATGATATCGTCCAAAATAGCCAGAACTCCAAGTGGATTGTGTGTAAACGATGTCAGTCCAAAGTTCTCCGACCTCAATCAGCTGAGTACATTGAAAAAGAGGTTAGTTTGAAATCTTTAGACCAGTTGTGATCAACCTTTGAACTAATCTGAAATTATGGATTGATAGGCATATTTGTCATTTGACTCCCATCTACTCCACCCCGGGCCTCGGGCTCCATGGTAGAATTTCTGCAACTTCAAGCAAGTTCGTACTCGGCAGGGAAGTCAAGTGGTTCTGAGTCTGAGAGAGCTATTGAACATTTAAAATTGAATGCTTCCCTGTGAGGGGGTGGGTAAGTTTATTTTAAAAAGGGAATGGCCAAGCTAAGTGGAAATCATTCCTGATAAACCCCCTGGGGGAGAGTACTCAATAATGTTTCATATGAGGGGGGGGGGGGGCTCCGCCCCGAGTTTCAAGCCCTTAGCCTTTTTATTGGAATGGTACCCCTTTCATATACCTAGACCAAGTATTGCATCCCTTTCTTATACCTTAAAGATAAACCAAAAGCATTAATATTTAGTCCTTGCTAGTACATGTTTTTAAAAATTTTTGAAAACAGAACCACTTTAATTAATTGTCAGGTAAGCTTTCCGGCATAAATCTTTGCTTTGCAATTTGTGATGGGATTTGCAGCCCTTTTATATTGAAAGTATAGAAACGGCTGTGCACACTATATTGAGTTATAGAAGCACATGGAAATTTGTAAGACACGAGAGAAGTGTTATGAGAAGCACGAGGCACCAGCCAAGTGCTTCTCTACACTTCTCAGATGTCTTACAAATTCCCAAATGCTTCTATAACTCAACTATGCCCCCTCCATTGGCATTGTATTGGAATATGGCAAAATTAAATTTAACAATTATGTAGACTTTGAACAGTCCCCCTTTTCCCTTGATCTGTAGATCATAATCCGAGTTTCTCTTGTCTTGCACAAACACTCACAGTTTACACAGGGAAAAATGGGATTGCTCAAAGGCTAAAAAATATGCATTGTTCTGGTTACCTGATTTTTGCTACCGATCCTAAAGTTTCTTGAGCAAAGATAATAATTTTCAAAAAGCTGTTTACTTTCAGTTCTCCAATCTTTGCAATATACAGCCTTACTTTTAAAACTCACTGTTACTTGTCAGTAAAATGCATCTCAGTGTATCGGTACATGCACTTGTAAGAACTTGAAAACCAGACAAGGGAGATTGACTGATGCAAGTGAAATTAATCTAAGTGTTAGTCAATAAAATGTACAAGCAATGAACCATGGAGTCACATACGAGACACAATGTTTGAAAAGTATACATTGAATTCTATTTAAGCTTGTAATGGGCAGTGTTCAAAGACTGCACTTCCAAGGGTTTTAGCTCTGTGCCGAAAGTGCGTGTCTTTATATCCATTTCTTAAACAGAACCACAGTTGTATGTATTCATTCATTTGACATATTCCAGTTACGCATGATAAACTTAATATAATAAACAAGATGTTCTCTTTCTGAATGAATACATTCCCAATATCACAGGTCTTGCAAGCTCATGATACAATTATTGTGGATGTCATTGAAGTCGTAGCAGGACCAAAAATGTGGACAAGGCAAAACTTGCAAGTGCCAAAGGCACTAGGGTGATCTGGGGACATGCCAACCCACCCTCCCCTCCCCCCAGAAAGTTTTGGAAACCCAGTTTTTCAAGAATGGTAATTCCAGTATTTTAAGAGCAAATTGGAGCAAACTTTCAAACTTGTTCAAGATCACACTTTGCTTATGGAAATTGCCATGCAGTCACATGGTAGATTATCTGTTTGTTCTAAAATGTGTTTGTTTCTTGTTTGAACAGTTTTTCCTACCATACATGCAGAAAAAGAATGAAATATCTGGAAGTGCACCAGAGGGGGAAATGCTCAAGAGATACTGGCTTGTTGGAGACATGTGGACCTTTGAGAATGTTGGGTTTTCTAACACAGTAGAAAACATCAAGTACCTGACATGTGCGGATTGTGAAGTTGGACCAATAGGATGGCATGATGTTGCTGACAAAACCAAATACTACATTTCATTGGATAGAGTGCAACATCACTAAATTGTCTTGACAGAAGTGAAATAAGAATAAAAAAAGAAAGAAGAATTTAATGAACCTGGATGTGTCTGGATACAGTGCAGAAGTCTTTTAAAACTGGTTCAAGACTGAGATAGAACAAGCAAGTCTCAAACTCATCCAACAGTCCAATGAGTGGAAGGATTGTGACAACTTGTCACAAAATGTGCATAATTTTTGGATGTCCACGTATGCAAATTTAGTTATTTTATCCTTTTTAAAATGCAATTAATGATAATCTGAGAAAGTGTTTCACAAAACAATTTTTAACAAGGAAAACTGAACAAATTTATGACAGTTTGTTGTTGTGTGCCCTCTTATTTGTGTAGCTTAATTGCATTACTTAATATTGTTGTGGGTTACACAACTGGTGCTAGTCAAGTTAATCCACACAATTAATTCTAAACCATGAGAAAATGAAAAACATTTCAAATGAGAGATTTATACTTCTAACAGGGAATTTGTTTTATGCAGCAAATACTGCTCAGATTACAGTTCAGATTAAGGACCTTTAACTATTTTAATTTTTTGTGTGTATATATATTAGGCCATGGCCACACAGATGCATTTTCATTTGAAAACAAAAAAGTATTTATGCGTTTTCATGTCTTGTCCACACGACAACAATCGGTCATTTTCACCAAAAATATTTTTAGCAAAATCTGTGTGGATGGGGAAAACTCTAGAATAAAATTGTATTTTCAAACGAAAATGATGCCTGGCCACACGGATACATTTTTGAAAAGTTACATTTTCAAATAAATCCGTATCTGTGTGGACAGCCCCCCTCAGTCACACCTGCTGTAGACTCCCCACCACCTCTTCTCCCAGGTTACTGACTCCAACCCCACCCTGCCCCAATTCCTCTATCAACCTGTGTATGCCTTTGAATGACCTCATTTTATTCCTGCTATCAGCCAGCCCCTCCCCTCCCCCTAGGTCGCACATCCCATAGACTTCCCACCACCTTGTCTCCCAAGGGCCTGTCCCCTCCCCTAATTCCTCTATCAACCTGTGTATGCCTTTGAATGACTGCATTTTATTCCTGGTGTCATCCAAACATTCTCTCTCCATCTTCTCGGTATATGATTTTAAAATTTTATTTAATTTCTAAAAAAACCTAGCCTTTCCCAACAAATACGTTTTCGAAGTCGTCTCCCGTTTCTGCTGATGGGTGACCTTGTCAGATTATTCGAGCTATTTGAGATACGTACGTTTTTCGTTTCCTTTTTTCTGGCAAACCGTTTGTTACTATAGAAGTTGCCATTTTGGGCGTAACAAAGCGCAGCATCAAGGCGTGTATCAATTCTGACTGCCACCGCAGTTTCGTCATAATCACGAGTGCGTGTACATGTGTAAGACTGCTGTTCAGTATTTGTTGAGCTGATAACAAGTAGTTACAGGGCGTCAAGATTCCTATTTGTAACTATTTTTTGTGAAATTCCTATTTTCTCTTTTTGATAGAAATTCCGATTTTTTCCTACTTTGATGCGATTTTATGGCGTTATTTAAAGCAATCACTGTACAAAGCGCCAGCTGCAGATGAATTGTTGTTTTAAAATCTAAAAGCTCCTGATGCATTTCCCTCCGAATTTTGTCATGTGACATGTCTTCTCCAATCACATTTAGCCAAACGTGCTTTTTGGCCATTGGTGGTTTTCTCTCGATGTCACAGGAAATTATGATGCAATGCTAACGTCAAGTCAAAAGAATGTGAGAAGGGTTCTGTTAGAGTTTTTTTGAAAAAAACTCAACACCATCCTCTGCTTGAATAATTCTTAAAACTGTCTTCCAGACAAGTAGTCGTACCATACACTTACTTGGTGTATGCTGCCCTGTGCCACACCCTTCTTAAACTCGTGCAGCAGTTCATAAAGGACGATTCACTGGAAGGAGCACATGCAGGGACTGAAGAGACAGCGGGGCTGCGCCCCACCCCTGCCCCTTCACTTTTGTTGCAATTCAAGCAACAAATTTCAGTATAAACTCAAAAATTAGTGCTTCAGGCCAGTAGGTATAAATTGATAATTTTCAGCACAATTGTTAGTTTTAGATACGTTTCCAGCCATTTGAGGAAGCCTAAAATTAAACATTTTTGCTCGGGTAGACATGCCCCTGGAACCCCTACTGAGTAGGCTCTTACTTTTTCAACGTCCTCCGTGGTCCCGGGCATGGTGCAGCATTGAAGTCAATTTCGTGCCAGGATGTGAAACTACATCTTGCTGATGGTGAACCTGTCATTGGCGATGAAACCAGAAAGGCCTTGCCATTCTTGGAGCCTGAGAAACAGAAGGCAGGAATCCTTGGCATTCGAGCGTTCTTTGGAGCTGCTGTATCACACTCTATCACACCTGCAATCAAGGTTACCTCTGAACAACACACTTCTGACAGATCTTGGATGCCTTAAGAGCGGCTGACTGTAAATATCGAGAACTCGCGGACAAAACTGAAATTTCGGATTTCTTCATATTGGGTCAGG
>JANVCK010015568.1:0-21921 GCA_026546655.1 Epizoanthus illoricatus | reverse complement strand
TTCAGGTTTATTTTGCAGAAGTAATTATTTGTGTTATCTTCCTGCTATTTTACAGTTTGCTATCTTGTCATGGCGGCAATACAATATAATACAACTCTGCACTTCGTTCTAAACACTAGTTACAGTAAATGACTTCCATGATAAACACGAGTTTGTCGGCAATTGTTTTCATTCATAAACATATTTCACTTGCTTTGCTTTCGATCTCACACTGAACTTCCTTATTTGTTTTCAGTTTTGTCTCCAAAGCAATTCCTGTGCGAAACAAGTGAGTAACACTTATTATATTTGAAAGTAGTTTGAAGCGATTTAATTTGAAATATGTTGAATATATTTTTAGTCATGCCGCATAGCGATAGAATTGATTTGAGTTTAATCCGTCTAACATGTCTCATTTATGTTTATTTTCTAGCGGAACATTTCGCTGGACGGAACAAAAAGATGGAATTCTTTTGACCGAAGTTCGATTTGTGGAGCCCTGTTCATTTAAACAGGGATCCAAAGAGGCTGGGAAAGCATGGAACGAGGTGGCAAATGGTGTAAACCAACAGGAAAGGTTTAAAGAGATGCCCAGAGATCAAAGGAGCGTAAGGGAACGCTTTAATGAACTTCTTGCTGACTTTAGATCAAAAATGAGAAAAGAAGAGGCTGAATCTGGCACCAACCCAGGGAAACTGACAGTAATGGAGATTCTTCTCAAGGAAATCGCTGAAAAAATAGCTTCTTCGAAAACTGATGTTCTTATTTCTTCAAAAGAGATGTCAGTCATGTCAGTTTGAAGCTCAAAGTCAAAAGAAAGCCTGCCGCAGTCTGCCGCTCGTAGTCAAATCTTAATCGTTAAATATTTCGCGCGCTTTTACTGTACTCGACCCAGTCTACAAGTCTCCGCGCGTTTCACTTCCAACCGTAACCGTTAACCGTAGTCGACTATCTTAAACTCGCTATTGGCCTAAACACGACAGAGAAATGACGCCATGGGAAACTGGCTTATACCAGTGATAAGATAAATGAACAGAAGTGATGCAACGCCGACTAGCCAGTTTGACCGGTTGAAGCTGCAACTTACTGGTCAGCAGCATTACTTAAGAACCATCCCTTGTTCAAGAATGACGGTAAAAGCTGCATGTGATGTGGTTGCGAACGCAGGTAGAAGGAGGGGGGACGAACTCGGATGACAGGAAAGATCAACTGGCTTTATGCAAGGAATGCCCAGACTTGCGTAGGAAGCCTTCTATTCGTTCTGGCTGGCTTCAAACAAACTATGAACGCAGCATGGCCGCAGACAGTGAGAGCAGTACTGACCGTTGCAACAGTTCGGTGTGTGTGCAGACCCGTACACCATCACTCCACAACACTGATCTTGTGCTAACACACGAGTGATACACACAAACTCGCATGTTGCTGCAGCAAGACTCGAACTTGTTCATGGCCTGCTGGTGATTTCTCAGTTCCTCTTCCTTCCCGAGTTTGATTGGTATACAGTTTACATTTGCTTGGAAATTCAGGTGACGAAGCTGTTTAGTGGAGAGGTGGCAACATTTTGCTCTGTCCATGTTCTTCTTGGTTGAATATTTCTATCACACTTAGAGTTCCCAGGTCCAAGGTGTAGTACTCGCCTGCAGCGCCCGGTCGGTCTGCCTTACACTCAAGTGATACTGTCTACAACCCGATCATGGGCCTCCGCACCCAGTCGGGCACCTACCACTCAAATGTAGCTCAGTGGAAGGGGAATTCCGAGAGGAGGGGGAGGATATGGAAAATTGTCCCGCTAGCTCTGGGGAGTCCACGCCTTCAAACGTCGACGTTCTGCTCGTACATACCTCGAGGTATACATACTGCTTTACACAACGCAACGACACGCTATGTGGATGCTTGGTAACTGAAAACGCCGAAAGAAACAACACTGTGACCGTCTTCACAGGAAGTGCTTCCCTGGACACCCTGCTATCAGTTTTTGAAAATAGTTGGATATCGTTAATGGAGCGATTTCACTTCAACCTAACGTTTGTTGAAAAGAGCTAAACCTTTACAGTAGAAGGGATAAAGTGTAGTTTGTTGCCATACAGCAGTAGGTATTGTAGACAATACATTTGTTCGCAGTACACGAGCATGTCATTTTCTTAAGCATGCACCATGTACTGCTGTCGACAAGGAGTGAAACATTCCAATAACACTGGAACAGTCAACACAGCACGCTCTTCTTAACTTGCTAGGCATCACTCTGACAGGTCTATCCGACTCGGAATGAAAAAAAAGTTTACAAATCCGATTATGGTATAACTTTACACTTTATATCTACTACTTTAAAGAACTGGCAGGAAGTACCGTACATGATACTGACTTTGTGCCAACACAATTTGTTTACAAGCATCGTGCTAGAATTTCACCCAAAAGTAAAACGCAATAATAAATTTATGTACTTTACAATGAAATGCGCTAGTAAACGCAAAATTTTAATATAAACGCAAAATTAAGAAAGTTTGGCACACGGTAGCAGAGGCAAAATGACAAAATTATGAAAAAGCTACGGATTCATTTCCAGAACTTTTTTTAACTTTGAATGTTTCTTAACTATTTTGTCATAGCATGTTGATAAAAATGTATTAATTAGTTCGCGTTCGCTTTAGTAAATTCGTGCCCAATCTTCCACTGGCAGAAACGGCTTGTTTAACTGATCAAATCCCGGAGTGGTAGTTTTCCTAACTGGCGTTCAAACGCGATACACACTAGAAACGGATAACTTATCGCGCGTTACTCGTCATAAATTAATATCAAGACAGATAAACACACAAAGGTGAGGGTTTTTTTATCACAAATTCGACAGTTATCCGTCTGATATTTATATAAAACGTATTCGACAATCCGCCTGAATCTGAGACGGATAAAATCAGACGGGTTATCCGTATAAAACGTTATCCGTCCCGTTTTTCATTAAGACGACTTATCTGTCCAAGACCAGTTATCCGTCTGGACGAGTTGTCCGCCTGGATGAGAAATCCGTCTGTAGTGTGAATACGGTCAAGAGACTTGATTACAACACACAATAGCGATTCATGAAACAGCCCAATTTATGCTAGGGGCGGACGATTGTAAAATTCGGTGTTCAGTCGAATTATGGATCTAAATTCGTCTTTGCTTGATTCGTCTATCAACACGTCTTGAAGACGTGCTAGCAGACGGATAACACTCTAAATTTATATCTAGACGGATTAGAACACGAATTTAGCCTCGACTTAAAATTAGGGAGGACTGGTTTCTATGTGGTAGCAAGATTTATTGGGATTGTATTTCAAAATGTAAACGAATTGTCCGTCCGAATTCGTCTTCACATTGATATGAAGACGATTATCAGTCTGACGGATATGAATGAATGAATGAATGATTTAGAGTCTTTGATAATTCGTCTCTAGTATAAATTGGGCTAATGCAACTAGCGTTGAACGCCAGAATATATATTGTTGTATTGGTTGTTCGGCTACAAAACTGCATTATCCAGTTCATATTATTTATAATCATCACATAAAGAAACAATTTCAAAGGAATGAGTGGTGGTACGATAAACAAAGAAAAAAAAATAAGAAGTAGAATTTCGCGAACCGTCGCCAGACGCTCACGTCGTTGGATCTTAAAGTCCCTATTTACTTGAAAACTTCAGTTTTGTTCGATTCCTGTCTTGCTGCTGTTGTCATAATAGTCATACATGTGGACATTGATTTGCTTGGATTTGGTAATGGGATGTCTACGCGTATATATGGACCAACCTGAGCTGAGTATGACATTCGAGAGCAAAGTCTATTTGGTCGAAGAAGCGACGAATTTATGGTTGAAAGAGATCTGGGAACAAAGTTCCTTTAGACTCGAACCACACATCACGAGTTTTCTTAAATATAGTTCATAAAAATATGTTTTTCTTGTGTTACGTTCAAGTAACCTTGAAATTCGTCTTATTTACATCGATAATTCTAGAAGCAGCTGCTTAAATCGCAGAGATTTACAAGTTCGTCCCCACTTCTTAGAAACCAGAGAGATGGGAAAATTTGTAACATAACAAAATTTCCAACTCTCTTCACCTTACCTGGGCCGAGAGGGGGGCAGTTGGCCCCCAATACAAATCCATTTCTCAATGCCATACCCTAACGGACAGAGCTATCACTTCAGTTGTTTCTATAATTTATCTGCGGACAATTTGATCTGTAAATCAGAGCTACATTGTCATGACAACTTTATTTTGATCTACACTTGTAAAATAGTAATTTAATTGGGTTTTTGCTTTGAAATCCTAGATTTATCTGGCACAAGATAATTTCTGGCAGTTCTGAATAATTTCAATTTAAGGCGACTTCAAGATGGCAGCCATAAAATCCAAGATGACAGCGATAAAATCCAAGATGGCGATTTTGTGACGTTTATGACGTCATAATTAGAACCACTAATTGCCAAAAGATACATTATGGACTAATAAATTAGCGTGCTAAATAGATAATTCAAGAGGGGGACGAAATCCCCCCGGTCCATTTGAGGTAAAAAAACGGCCCAGGTAGGGTTAACCTGATAATATTAAAGCTTTAGAATAAATACTTATTTGTCTATTAATTGTTTTCAACATCTTTCAGACTTGCAACTTTAGTAAGTATGCCAGTATAAATACTTTCCAATGCGTGCATGGCTCTTGTACGTTCTCTCGTGTGACCAATCGACAACTGCTTTCTTGTATATTGCACTTCTGTGGAATTCCTTGGGCTCTTGGGTTGAGTCCATCTCAGTGTCTCACAAGAAGAAAAACAGGTACGCAGAAGATATAGCTGCAGCGACTGAACATGTCTACTGTCTAACGAAACACAACAAAAGTCTGTACAAAAGGCTGTTCCAAATGAATCCACAAAAAATGGTCATTTGTCAGCTTCCATAGAAAAAAACACAGCTTCTCAAACCAGCTGCCAACACTGATCTGTATTAAAACCTTGCCCACCACGAACTGGCCAGCAGAGTGGTAGGTGCTGTGAAACAGATCAGTTCTTCTGTTTGTGTTTGTATCTTTGTAAGAGTCTATGTGTGTGAGGGAGTGCGTCGGTGTGTGTGTCGCAATGAATCACGTTCGCCGCTCAGCTTGACTTGCAATGGCGTCTAACATACTGTCCACGTGATCAGAATCCAAATCGAGCTCCATGTCCTCCGGGTCCTGTAGAACAATAGGTCGATTTTAGCTGTCGTAATGTTTATCAAATCCCTTCATTCCAAACACCTTTGAGATGTTGAACAAAGAAACCTTTGTCTCAAGCATCCAATCGAGGACTGCTAGGCTCATTAATAACAACAGTTGAAATCCTCCTACAAAGAAACCTTTGTCTCAAGCATCCAATCGAGGACTGTCAGGCTCAATAACAATAGTTGAAATCCTCCTACAAAGAAACCTGTCTCAAGCATCCAATCGAGGACTGTCAGGCTCAATAACAATAGTTGAAATCCTCCTACAAAGAAACCTGTCTCAAGCATCCAATCAAGGACTGCCAGGCTCATTAATAACAACAGTTGAAATCCTCCTACAAAGAAACCTTTGTCTCAAGCATCCAATCGAGGACTGTCAGGCTCATTAATAACAATAGTTGAAATCCTCCTACAAAGAAACCTTTGTCTCAATCATCCAATCGAGGACTGCCAGGCTCATTAATAACAATTGTTGAAATCTTCCTACAAAGAAACCTTTGTCTCAAGCATCCAATCGTGGGCTGCCAGGCTCATCAATAATAATAGTTGAAATCCTCCTACAAAGAAACCTTTGTCTCAAGTATCCAGTCAAGGACTGTTTGGCTATTAACAATAGTTCAAATCCTCCTACTGCAAGACGTGCACAGTGTTCGCCAAAAGTAACAATAATAACAACAACAACAACGACAACAATAATAATAATAATAATAATAATAAGCTAAAACCTAGTTCAATACTTATTGAAAACCGACTGTTACGACTAATTGTCATCGTCTAAAAGTGAGCCTCATCTACAATATACAGAAGGCGTAACAACAAGTTTTCCTTGTCGAGTGCAGTGCATGATGGAATCGATTTGCAAACAAACACACGTGTCACGTCATTTGAAGACAGTGCTATTACAGAACATTTCTATCGAAAAATATTTGATAAAATCAAACAATAGACCAAAGATATCTGTTGAATGTGCGAAAGTGTATAACACCTAGCTGATAATAACTCTTCTTTACTTTTAAAACGTTGCGCCGAGTGTTCAAATCTTACCTCATTCAGAGAACGGATCAGTTTGGCGCCTGTTCTCCTCAGATTAATAAGCTTAGCCCTCGTGAGTGACGCTTCTTCTTCAACCTTTCTCAGCTTCAGTTCACTCGCCCTTTGTCGTCCAAGCGCTACGTCCTTTTCTGTCTGGTATTTGGTTATCAGCTGAAAGAAACAATGCACCGTTGGGTGTTGAAATTGCTAAACATATGAAGTGCTACATACACCTTCCCGCACGCAAAATAGAGAATGATGGGGATTGATAGGGAATGATAGACGATAGAGATCGATAGGGAGCACTAGGAAATGATAGGAGATGATAAAGGATGATTGGGAATGATAGAGAATGATAGGGAAAGATAGGGAGACCTTACTTATGTTTACGTTATTAACCCATAACAGTTCTGGGAACTGACAAACCTGGGCCCGACTTGAACAACGATTTAACGCCACTTGTCCACGGACGGTGCGGCGAAAGAAAATCAGGGAAAGGGAATGATAGGGAATTATAATGAACGACATAAATTGATCTCCCAATCATTAACACTCATTCCCCATCACTTGCCATCATTCTCTATTCTCGCAGGTATGATGATTAACACACTTGACAAGATCGCCATCAGTTATTTCAAGGGAATATTCATGGGAAAACGTACTCAAGGCAACTGTGATGACACTACAAAGTTACCGGGAACGAAACGAAATAGCATACACATTTTTTTCGAACGACAAAAAAACATTTTAAAAAAAATCCCCCCATTTAGAGTGTTAAAGGGAGAGCAGCGGATACTCATGCAATTGACAATTCTTGATGTCACAAGCCGTCTGCTGTTGTCTTTGTCTTGGTGACGCGCATGAGCTCACTGGTTCCCTTACCTGGTGGCTCGCTCGGTGTAGCGCCATTCCCCTACTGAGCACTGTATTAGTCTTGCTATTACTCTTGTTTTCTCTCTAGAAAGCGTATTAAATGCACACCGTTTTTAAGAAACAATTACAGTATGGCATGTTTACACTAAGCAATCCGGTAGTCTTATACAACCTGCACGTCATGAAATGAGCGTACACTTAAACTGTCTATTAACTGCATCATGTGTTACACGTGTTATACTCACCTTCGTTAGCCCCTCTTCGTACTGATCGAAAAACTTGTCCTACAATCAACAGAAGAACAACTGAGTAAATGGAATCGGTCGTTGCTGTAAAATATAGCATAACTGTCTAGTCTAGCCTCTAGTTATTCCGATAATTTTCCTTCTGTATTCCCTTTTTATTTATGTAACACATGGTACTTAATGTACTTAATGTGTATTGTATTGTATTGAATTGTATTGTATTGTAAACATATTGTATTGTATTATATACGACATACCAGTTGGAAGGATCTTAATTCCTCTGGAGTCAGTTCCTTGATTTCTTCCTTTCTAAGCTCGAAGGACGGTGGTGCGAAATAACAGAGACAACGCCTACAGAACGTGAATCTTGCCTTAGTACTGACATACAGAAAGACAGACAGACAAGACATACTGACAGCCAGGACAGATAGACAGATAAGATGGACGTACATACATATATACATACATGCAGGAAGCCAGAAACAAGCATATTTTACAATCCCTCTCCAGTTATTCTATTTAATGGTTTGGTGCAGCAAATCCGGAAGGCAGTCACGTCAATTTTAAGTTTCAGCCATTCGGGCAGATGGTTAGTCAATCATTCAGTCTCGACAACGCTACCTTACCTTTTAGCCTCGCTTCAATTTTTGAGCTTCCCACCGTCAAGAAAACAACGTCACACTGTCTATATCATAACACATCCCAATCAACATACCTGCCACCTTTATACTCAACAGTTATCTTATAATGAACTGAACTGACCTTAGAAGACCGGCCACATCTTGTTGTAACTCCTTGGCGTGTGTATCAACTGTCATGGAGGATACAGAAGTGACGGTACCGTCTGGAGACTGAGCTTGGTAACTCGGTTCAGCCTCGGGCGTTCTATCTGGCCGTAAAAGGGCCGCACCAGATACTGGAGCGGCAGGTGATTCAGACGAAGTAGTGCTATGCACTTCACGTGATGCCTCGATGGGGGAAGCGGGGGCATGTGGTGGAGATGAAGGGTGTGGCTCCCCCTCCACAGGCTGGAGAACACGGATGTCGTCAAACGGAGAGTCGAACCTAAAATCAATCGAAACTCGCCCATGAATCCAAGTTCAGGCTCAATCGTAAATTTCTGTGAAATGCTTTTTCTTATTGTTGTGTCGATTACCAGGTAGCCTTCCCAACGATGCTCATTTTACAGCAAAGGAATCTTAGCGTTTACGCGCAGGTTACTTACCAGGTTTCCCTTAAAAATTAAGATTTCGTAAAGTCGTGCCCTCAAGTTCAAATTCTGTGCATAAAATGTTATTGTAAGCTTCGTTATATCCGGGTCAGTGAAATTAATGTGCATTTCAACAACAACAAGAAGAGAACTGTACCAGGAAACAATTACGCTGAGTAATCTTGATATATATAGTGCCCAACTTTCTTTGCAGTTCTGGCTTCCAATATCGTTTCAACACCTTTCTCGTTTCTAAAGAGGAGTTTTGTCCAAACAGTTTGCTAAAGCCAATAATTCTTGTACTGCCAAAACTGTCGTGCCCTCAGTCCGTTACGACATACTTGCAAGAACTGGGTTAGGAATGCAAGGAAAGACATCTGCTAAGGGACAGAAAATCTCCACGGAATTTAAAGCCTTAGTATTATATTTATATCTCATGCCATAAAAATACTACCAACCAGAAAGTTAGAAAGCCGTTGCATATCATTGGTATCCCTTGGGGTGTGTTCAACCGATAACCCGAAATATCGCTTGAGTTTTCTTTTGGGCATGGGGTGAAATTGTTGTCCAATACTTCACCTCTGTTAAAAACGTGACATATCCCACTTAAAACTTGTTCTCCCTGTATATACACTCACCTAAAGGTCCGTTTATCTACAAACCAACCACTGGAAAGCACATTCTTATAATCTCAAAACCTAGTCATCCCGGATTCAATCCCTAACACGGCCGGTGAGAGACTGTTGCACTTAAAGCAACAAAACCACTCGGAATGAAACTGGATATTAATCAGATATTGCCCGGCCATACGTACCATTTGTCATACTTGTTCTTGGGGTACTGATCAAATTTCACTTTCGCTTTGGCAGGGTCGCCCTGCTTAGGCTTGACGGATACAACCGTACCAACGTACCTACAACAAAACCACGTACTATTTGTTTAATAATAACAATAATAATAATAACAACAAAAACAACATTAACTGTTATTATTATCAATTTTACCGGTTTATTCATTATATAATTTTTATTACACTCGACAAAGCTGCAAGGATCATATCACAACAGTAAATAGCGAACTATAAGAACAAGCATGCTTGTCGTTGATATCATAAATTGATACTTCAAATTTCATGCAACTGTTATATACTTAATTTTGAACTTAATTTGAATCTACATTCCCTGCAGCCTTTCTGTGATTGATGGTTGAAAGAGAACGTGTGACATTCCTTGGGGGAGTTTTATAGATTCAGATTTGGATTTGAGTTTAGATTTAGAAGAGAGATGACTAATAACTTCTCCTGAGCCAAGAGTTTCCGATACATCACTAGCACATCTCTTGTGGTCAGCAATTACACAGATCTTACCACTTGTTTTCCGCTGTTCTTGCTTCTACCTTGTCACCCACTGAGAAGGAAAAAACGAGAAATCACATACCCTTTACTGTTGACAAGATCAACACCATGCATTCGAGTTTTACAGAGGCGACTAGCCGGGAACCCAGCCCACACTGACACTAAGAGGCAATGATAACAGCAACAACTTGAATCCGCAACAACAACAAACAAGCAAGTAAACAAACAATAATAACAATAGCAACAAGACAACCACCACCACAGCGACAACAATAATATCTTTGAATAACAAAGATAATATTAAAAATAATAGTATTTACAAACTTATTGCAGCTTACGCTGAATTGCGAGCTGTTTACAAAGTTAAAATATGATTGGCAACGTGTAAATGTACAAAATATAAAAGTGAATTTGATAATACTAATTAATAATAATAATAGTAATAATAATTATAACAACAATAATAATAAAAGCTAACATCTATCTATCGTCCATTACGATCACACGTCAACTCAAGTCATGCCTTATAAAGGTATTTTGGCGAGACAGTACGGGATCATTGCTAGCTTACCGCTCAACAATACCAACACGTTCTACAAACAAAAATACCTCTTGGCAGAATCCTACCTGTTAAGGACAAGTTTGTTGCTTCCCCATCGCTGCTCCATTCCATTTCGCCGCCGTCTGATGGAACACCAGACTCGCTCTGAAAAGTCAATTTTACAACTTGTTTGCAGCACATATATTATCGCAGATAAGACAACAAGTAAAAATAAGCGTTCGGAAACGAATAAGTAACTGAAAATTTAAAAAATACTTACGGTTACTTCTTCTCTTTTTCGTTTCGCTTCGACGGACTCCTGAACGAAAGAAGTGACAGAAACTGGTTTTACAAAGTACATAAACACAACTCGAGATTGATCATAAGCCAGTGACATTTTTTCCCAGTACGATATTAGTTTATTCTTTCCTGACAAATGAGTTGTTTCATTAATTTATTTTGCGGTTATTGGCGGTTGGGTTTTTCTGTCTTGCGCGCGCTATTGTTTGTACACGCGTTCTTGTAAACCGCCATTACAAAATGATCAGAAAATGGATTGTGAAACAAGTGACAAGCCGTACCTCGGAGGACAAATCTTGGTTCGGATGTCGTCGCTTCTTCTGGTTCTGTTACAAGAGCAGAAAACGAATTTAGTATATACATGTATTCCATGGCAACTTTAGCACCGACTACATACTCTCACTCAATATGACAATCAAATTCACAACATCACTTTTCTCCCCAACAAGAAACAAAACTTGCGCCAAAATGTTACATACCTCTCGTGCGGCTTTTTTGTTGCTATCGTCTACAGTGCTATCAACTACCGTGTTCTTGGAAACAGAATTCTGTAAGTAATCAAACCATCGGGTTTAGCCTTCATTTTCTAAAAGTTTATACAGCTAATTCAAGAAAGGTTGACAGGTGCGAAAACATAAGACCGAAGGGTCTTCTGGGAATCCACTTTCATCGGTTCCTTCATCACAGAAACAGTAGACACCATTGTTGAAGATTGTATAAATTCTAAAGTATTCTGTAAACGTAACTAAGCCGGGTTGTTGAGTTCCCAGAATACCCCTCGGTCATGTATTTTACATTTTATATTTCAAACCAATCGACGAATTAGATATACATACAAGAACGAAATAAACCAACATTGACGTGCTATTATCATTAGGGACTTTACGCAGATAGGACGACGACGGCTGCTTAAATACTCCTTCCTTGTTTTCTCTTTTCCTTTGTGTATCATCCATTCGTTTTTTTTTCTGTGTGTGTGAAGAAGAGCGAACTGTAGGAACATGAAACGCTAGTTTTGAAGCCAAACTCTATATTTCGACTTTAACGTTCTCTAGAAAACACAAAACTTGGGCTTTTCACATTGTATTTATGAAGACGATGGTGGACAGGTGATCAGCTTGGTGCATTCTCACGGACAGTTTATTGTATTCTGTAATTAAGTCTTTTGTTGTCTGCCGCACCCTCGTCAACGTTGCAGCCCTGGTTGCGTGAGCTCCCCATTATAAGTAGAGATAACAGGAGTTGGACAAAACGGGAGATCCAGGAAATGTCGTAATTTTTTAAAAAATAACTATTGCAGTAATTTTCCGGCCATAACATGTATCTTTTTTTATTTCAACTTAGCTTTGTCACCAGAGCTGTCTAAATTAAGGGGTTTTTTAAAATAAAGACCGATTCATTTTCCGGCTTGATTTCACTGTTTTACGCTTTCAGTCTTCAACGTACGTTATTAGTTCGAGATAAAAAAGCTAAATTTAAGTTATCTCTCACCTGTTAGTTAGCTAGTTCATTCATTTATTTTTACAAATCCATTAGAATTATTACGGTTGTGGTGGCTTACTAGTTAAAAACCTTACGCAATGCTGGTAAGCCATATTTCTAAGGAAATAAAATAAGTTCTACTGAGAGATACACGGAATTTTATATTATAGTCAAATCTTAATATAAAACTTTAAATATTGATTATTACAGGAACTATACAACAGAACACATATAGAACTGGCTTTAGTTAAATATTAGCAAGAAAGGAGGAACTTTTTTTGTTTTCTTTTTGGGAACACTGATATTGACCAGCTGTTTTTATCTCTTGGCGTAAAGAATTCCAAGCTTTACTACCTGAGATTTAGACTTTCGTTCCTTTTGTATAACTTCGATCTCCGTGCTGTCAACAGACGTTCTCCGCTTCATGGGAGTGACCTAGAACACGAACATAGAACAGAATATGGATTATTATTAGGAGAAAATGGAAGCTGATCACTCGAACCAACCACGTCCAGCCAGTATGAGATTCTAACTTCTACATACGATCACCATAACAGAACAAGCAGTATTATTAGGAGAAAATAGGAGCTGATACACTACTAAAATCTCCTAATCAGTATATAAGCTACTGCAGCGGGAGAAACAGGTCTCCACTACTAGGCTGCAGTTAAAAATAGTTTCTTAGTCAACATACGATTGGGCATCCTCGGAGACCCAGACGGATTGCCCCTAGGTCTCCGAGGATGACGATTGGATGGACCGGTTCCACGTCAAGAGTTTGGAAGTAACGAATTGTATTAGATTTTCCGAGACGTTGTCGAATAGAAGATCATGTGTCATAGATGTAAGAACGAGAAGGTATTGTTTGTTGTGTAACTTTCGAAACCAAACTTCTAGCTTTGCAACAGCAATGGCACTGAAACGTCAGATATGAGTAAAATCTGCCAGTTTCAAACGCAAATCGTTTGTATACATGACACTATACGTATAACTTTTAAAACCAAACTTCTAGCTTTGCAACGGCAGTGGCATTTTGATATGAACTGAAATATCTCTGTCAGATACGAGTAAAATCTGCCAGTCAAATCGTTGTATACGTGACCGACACGCTCTATACTGTACACACACGATGAGTTATTGTTGTATTGTGCAAACCAAACAGCTTCATATGCATGGTGTGCCAATGGCTTCTGTTTGTCTGAACCTCACTGGTGTTGTGCCCGTAAAACCAACAATAGAGACTGATAAGCGATCTTAATATGTATCACTGCCGAAAGGAAGCTGTGCGCCGTGTACCTTCTTATTGACCAAATCAACGTCAGGCAGTGAATAATACTAATATGCGGCATCACGCCTACTTAATAACAATATTTAATAATAATCGTTTTATGTTTTTAAAACCCTTTAAGAAGCTTGGATACGTTAAATTTGATAACAATGAAGTCAAATAATGATTACAATGTCTCCGCCACATCGCCCTTAAACGACGGTTTGTACACACAATGTACATACAAAACTATTGTGTGGTATTGTAAGTTAGTTTTACTTCCTGGTGGTGAGCACTGGGCCATACACCGGTAGGTTCCTTATTCAATCACCACGTTTTTATCACATTATTCATGGTTCGCGGCGTGTCTCGTTTGTACGATAGCAGGACCTTAAGACCCGACGTCGTGGACGCCTCGCGACGGATTGCAAATTTCTATTTTAATTTCTTTTGTTTTAGTTTGCTGTACCACCCATTCGCTCTTTTCTTTTTAAGGACTATGAATAGCAGGAACTGGATAACGTAGTTGTGAGGCCAAACTTTTAAAAAGACGATTCATATTCTTAGGTCCACGTTTTCCAGAACTTGAAACAGGGGCTTTTCACGTTGTAGTACTGAAAACGACGACAAAAAAGTTGTCAGCTCGTTGCATTTTCATGCGCGGTCATTGTATTCTGTAAAGTAAAGTGATCAAGTCTATTGTATTGTTCTGTGTCCGCGTCGTTGAATCCTGAGGTCCCTAGTATTTTACACAACTCGTGCATGCTCTTGAGCTTCCTAAACTAAGCTGTATGAAGAACGGTATGAAAGGGGCTCATTAGTGTAGCTCTAAAACAATACAGGCAATAATTATAACTTTCTCTCGCTTTCTCTATTTTTTGTACTACCTTTGGCCCAGACCAAGGAGTGAAAAGAAAAACTTATATGGTTTAGACTTTTGTTAACATATTGTTCTCACCTTTGCACTGGCTGGTGCGTTTGTTCTTTTGCACAATTCCTTCTTGACAACTGAAGTCTGAAGAGAAAGTGCCATCGACATAGTTAGAACCTGCCACGACCATACGCTTTAGATACTTGTCGCATATGACAGAAAAGCCGTATGCTTTTCTATTGTATGAAAGGCTATCTAATTTGCTGATCTTGGTTAGATCCAAACATACCAAAGCTGTACTGTTCGCTCCTAGTAACGAGAATGTATTATTCTAACATGTATAATCAAAATGGATACCAATTTGGTTGAAACGACGCTACAGAATAATGTTACGAAACGATCCTTAATTTAAAGTGTAGAGGGGTGCTATAATTGTGGAGCTCAGACTGTTGCTTTTTAATTTTTTTTTTCATTAACAAGGTTGTGACAAAAATATGGTTACAACAACCCGGAATAACTAAGTATTTATCCAGCCGGGTGGCTGATAAATTATAAAATATACAATTATTTACTAAGTTGTATTTTTTAAAAATTGAATATTAAAAACTGAATGCATTTATTAGAACCAGAAAGCTGGAGAAGTTACTTTAATCTAATTAGGTAGTTTAACATAATAGTTTGAATGAGTACAACCAAGTTGTAGAATGAACCTGCCACGCATTGGCTGTTTCTGCACTAGAGACGCATAATTTGTCCGGACCAACTTGGTCAAGCAGTCTTAGTGAGTCTATCCAAAGACGGGTACACGACGAAGATTACGAAACAAACATTAATGAGGAAATAGAATTTTTCGTGTACGAAGTCAGAAGAGGTCAATTCGATGCATCTTGATAGCAACTTCGACTAGCACGTGTCGTGTTCACATTGGTCTCCGACAGCTGGTTGACAACAAACGAAACAGGTGCAACTAATGTTGCAATCTCCCTTTACCACATACACACACAGACGTGTACACGCACACACACACACAGATGTGTACGCACATGCACGCACACACACAGACGTGTACACACGCACATAAACACACACAGACGTGTACACACATGCAAGCACACGCACAGAGACGTACACACACATACGTGTATACACACACGCACACAGACAGAGATGTGTACAAACACACACGCACACACACAGACGTATACACATACGCACGCACACACACAGATGTGTACAAACACACACAGACGTGTACACGTACACACGCACACACACAGACGTGTACACACGCACATAAACACACACAGACGTGTACACACATGCAAGCACACGCACAGAGACGTACACACACATACGTGTATACACACACGCACACAGACAGAGATGTGTACAAACACACACGCACACACACAGACGTATACACATACGCACGCACACACACAGAGATGTGTACAAACACACACAGACGTGTACACGTACGCACGCACACACACAGACGTGTACACACGCACATAAACACACAGACGTGTACACACGCACATAAACACACAGACGTGTACACATGCAAGCACACGCACAGACGTACACACACACACGTGTACACACACGCACACACAGAGATGTGTACAAACACACACGCACACACACAGACGTATACACATACGCACGCACGCACACACACAGATGTGAACAAACAAACACACACGCACACACACAGACGTATACACATACGCACGCACACACACAGACGTGTACACACGCACATAAACACACATAGACGTGTACACATGCAAGCACACGCACAGAGACGTACACACACACACGTGTACACACACGCACGCACGCACGCACACACACACACAGATGTGAACAAACGCACACGCACACACACAGACGTATACACATACGCAGGCACACACACACACAGATGTGAACACACACACGCACACACACAGACGTATACACATACGCACGCACACACACAGACGTGTACACACACGCACGCACGCACACACACACAGATGTGAACAAACACACACACACACAGACGTATACACATACGCACGCACACACACAGACGTATACACATACGCACGCACACACACACACAGATGTGTACACAGATGCACGAACACACACACAGACGTGTACACACATGCGCACACACACAGACGTGTAAACTGAACCGTTCTGACACAGATCCAAATTCGACCAGCACTGTGTAAACATATCCTTAAAGATTTGTATATTTTATTGCAAAAAAGTCAAATTACGCACCTCTCGTTTTTCAGGTTTTGTAACTTCCGAGTATTCGACAACTTGCTTTCTTGTAATTGGGCTCTGCAAACGAAGGAAATTAGTGTAAACGAGTAACGACGAATAAACCGTGGTTACAGGTAGGTGTTGCTATACATACCAACTTAGCGGTTGGCTTCGATTTCATCGCCTGTTGCTTCGGCGAGACAACACTTTGAGCGCGAAGGGTGGATTGTTGAACCTAGCGAACAGTTATTAGAAATATTACGGCAAAGTTACACAATAACGCCTCCCTCTCACTCCCTTTCTCCATACCAGTCCCCAAAGTGCAGCCTGTCATATTCCAAATGCAACCCCTCGGCCTCATTCCCTACTATATCCCGACATGAAAAGTGCACTGGAAGTGGTCACAAGAAACCCTGCCCACTCCCGACCTGAAAGTACACTGGAATCCACTGACCTGCCCACTCCCGACCTGAAAAGTATATTGGCTCCGGTCACAAGAAACCCATTGACCTGTGCAATCTCAATACAGACTATCTAAACAACCAACTGTAACATCGATCAGACTGACATTCAGTCTCAGATTCTTATGCTTCAGTTGGGGGACAGAGTTCCCTCTTCAATTTCGCAAATTTAATATGGTCTTACCATATTGAAACAACATAAAAATTAAATTGTACTTACGGGTTTCACTGTGACTTGAAGTTGTTTCGTGAACGATTCTTTTACTATCGGCTTTTGATTTGCCTACGGAGAGAAACGGCTGGGTTCGTATTCATCGTACAAAACATTCTGTATCCTAACAGCACCTCCCACTGTCTCCAATTCTATGTACAATTTTCGTACCCGTACTTAAGAAACAAAATACGATAGTCAAAAGACTCACGGGGAAGGGGGGGGGAGGAGGTCTCGCGCAATCTATTGTGGCATGTCCTTTTATTCGTAACGATAACCAATCAACTAAAACGCGAGAATTTCATGGCTTGTTATACAATAGTAGGAATAATAATAGCTCGACGACTGATACTGCACTCGATTACAATCCTTAGTGACTAATGCGAATTTACAAAGGCATGGTCAAATTTGTGTTAGTATTTGAATCAAACTATACAAACACAAGTATTCCCACATAAAACAAGCGCCCGCACACACACACGTACACACACACATACACACACGCACGCACGTACACACACGCACACATATACACACACATATATACACACACGCACACAGACACACATACACACACGTACGTACACGCACAAGAAAGCGCACGTACACACACATACACACGTACGTAGACACACGCACGTACAAACGCACACACACACATACACATGTGCGCACACACATACGCACACGCACGTACACACACGCACACACACATACACATGTGTGCACACAAACACACATACACACACGTACATACGCACGCACACACACAATGAGAGCGTACAAATTTTCTCCGTACAACGGCTGGTGTTTACAAACATATATTTTAAATGTGTTTTGAGCACGAAGAGATTTCCAACTGTCCATGATACCTGCAGCTGTTGTAATTTCTCTTTTTTCTTCGCAATTTGCTCTTCAACTTCTCGAGCTTTGTCCTCGTCAGATTTCATCTGTTTATGAAGAACACCTTGTTGTATGTTGATCTTCTGTTCTGGCCGACTGCAACTACAAGACAAAAATCCGCAACACTTCACTGCAAGATAGAGCAAGAATCCCCCTAATCCAGGGGATGCCCCTTTAACTGCGAGGGAGTGTAGGTAGGGTATACGATTTATCCTGTCTAGCGAACTGAAGTATGATATATGGCTTAGTTCACACATAAAGGCGTTAAATCTTGAACAGTGTAGGCATGATCACAGGAATGAAAAAAGTTGTGCCCCAACTCCTCCTCCCAACCCCAAACTTAAAATGAGTATTTCTCATTCCAAATGTATTTCTCGATGACAATAATCATCCCAAGTATAAGATTGGTGTCTTTGTAAAGGAAGGGTAGGAACGTAGCTCGTCAGTTTACAAACCTGTTACAACTTGGGTCGGAACTCATTGCACAGCACCATTCCTCGGAGAACTCTCTTCCAATATTTCGCTGTGAGAAGGGTAAATCTCTCCACTTCAGACAAATATCTGCCGCGCAAATAAGAACGGCCAAGTGTTTAGAACATAGTTGATAGGATAACAGCAAACGCCTCGGAAAACAATCGCCGAGTTACAGCAGCAACGACAACAACAGTGACAACGACAGTATCAACAGCAATAACAACAACAACCACAACAAAACAACAACGACGAATAAAAACAATAACGACAACAACTATAACCCCACTATAACTAACAGTAAGAAAAACAAGAAAAAGAACAACAACACCAGCAATAACAACAACAACAGCAACAACAGCAGCAACAACAACAACAAGGCCTACCGCATTGGATTGATAGCGGAATCTGCATCGCCCGCTTCCTGGCGTATTTCAAATCATTTGAAGGGTCGTCCGTCCATTTCGTGCTGACATATCCAAAGTCCTCCCTGAGTAGGAAGAAAATGGTATTAATAAACACTTAAAATATTAACACTACATAAACTTAAGCTATACATTATTAAATATCCTTGTCTCTAAAATTAGTACAAAAATATAAACACAACCGTAACCCCAAACCCTAATACTAGCCATAAATATTATTTATCTCTAAATCCAACCCTAAATATATCTTTATTAGTTATATAAAGATATACTGAGAAATCGAATTAAACTTTCTCAAGACATTTACCGACACGAGTGCTTCGTTCCTGATCAACATACCACCTCTTACACCTGCCTTTAAGTTACCACGGGACACTTTTGCAATGCTTTAGATTTCAACAGGAGAATTTAGCTATACTTAGGTGTTGCAATGCTTTAAGTTTCCCCAGGCGATTTTACAACATGCCTGTATAATAGGGGGTGGGGTTTCGAACGAACCCTCTAAAATTTCAGAAATCGAATTTTTTAAATAAAAATATAGTAAAACATAGTTGAAAATTTAGTGAAAATAGTAAAACGATCCCCCCTCTCAGTCGAGAAAAGAATCCCCCCCCCCAACTGAATGAAAAATTGGGTCCCGGAAAATATGTCTAACCTATACCCAAGCCACTGAATGGAAAAACTCGGCTCCGGAAAAAACATTTCACTACTCTCTCCCCCCCCCAAACTGAATAAAAAATTGGCTACCGAAAAAACATTCAAACCCCCCAAGAGAAATTCCTGCCTGCGGGCCTGTACAATGCTTTAGATTTCCACGGGAGAGTTTTGGTAACTGGTGAATTCAAGAAGATGAAGTAACAGTTTATAGGAATCTTCATTACCAGTCGACAAGAACTCGACAGTTTATCCGCCCTACAACACCACTTCATTTACCTTAATCTACTCTCCCAACACAGTATTTAAATTTGCCAAGTGCATCTACTGCTAGAAATACTGTTAACGGTCGGTTGCAAATGTCTGATCTAAACCGGTAATACTGGTGTGGAACAGCAACACAAACAATCCATCATGATAGCATTTCTTGCATGGACAATGTAAATAGTAAGGTCTGCACACACTTACCAAAATTTCATCACTCCACATTCTGCAGATAGAAGTAAAATCATTAGAAATTCATTGTCAAATTTAATACGACAAGTGAGAAATCTGCTTGAAATAGATCGATACAATCAGTCGTGTTTAGTGGGGTCAATGGTCACATTCACCTTAACTGCACGTATCCAGCACTACGTCACAAATGAGTACGGGCTAACGCAACATTTTTAGAAGTACTTTATACTCGAGATTACTGAACAAATTATGGCTCACGTGCACCATAATGGAAATCCTCTTAGATCTATGGGTACAGATTATAAAACCATCTATCACAAAAATGTCCCGGCACGCCCCGGTAACTTGACCTCGGTCTGCCAAGGTATTCCTGTAACATATTAGCCCAAAGGCGATTTATCCCCCGCCCCCCATGACTTTCAATATGGTTACAGATAAAGACTTGATCTTTGGCATGCATATAGCTTACACCTAGTTAATCAGTTTCCATGGTAACAATGACGTGTGTTGAGTAATTATTGTTACCACGATTACCGTTGCTGGTGCCATGATAACAGTCATTGTAAACTTCTTAAAAACAATTAAAACATTTTTGCAAGTAAATCCATAAAAATAGACATGAACCAAAAATTCTAAGTATTCTAAGTATAAACCAGTTCTTTACGCACTCCCGCTATCTTCATTATTTTTTCATTTCCTTTCCTTTTCAGTCTATTGGTACAGTTTCCCCTACTGATCCAGAGAACAAATCATTTATCTCCCTTCTCCCCACTACGCCTACCCAAATAATAATAATAAACGGCATAACTAATCAGGGGAACGTATACATCAGACACCCTCCCAGCCATCCCACTAAAACAAGTAACGACAAAACATTTGCGGCTCGGAGTACTACTGGAACAACACACACTCTTCTTCAATCCCACTAAGTCATCCTGATAGCAAGTAATGATGTGAACAGTATAGTTACGGTTAATTTTCTACTGGTATAATTCATTAATGCTCTGGACAATAACTAAGCCACCCCGACCCCACCAACTCCACCTAGATGGTAAATAACAATAATTAATTTACGGCACACAAAGTACTTACGTTCTATCCGCGAATCCTTCCAGTACTGACCCAGGTGTTCACCTAGAGCTCTAGTCAGGTGTTTGTATTCCTGCCGCAACAAAACCAAAAACGCATTTGTAAAACTTACTCCTAACAGTGAAGTTGTTATTATGACTGGCTTGAACCTGGCAACAAATACTTTCCACTATTATTATGACTATACCACGTCGTTAGGAGTACGATCTGAACTCACCTTCCCGTCCGCGAAGTCCTGTTTGTTGTGAGTGGGTTCCAGTACTAAATAAGGCACATCAACCACACCTACAGTGTGCAAGCAATGATATTTAGTGTTGTGTCCTTGATATTGTGTCCTCACTACGATAGTGCCTGGGGGCAGGGTTCTATATAGGATATTTTTGGTGGTTGGAAGTAAGGTACGATTTTATCTTGGGGGAAAGTAAGGTATGGTTAAAGGGTATGCACTCTTTAGTACCCTCTAGAATAACCTTATATAGCCATCAGGTCATTCTGGAGGATACCAAAGAGTGCTAACCTGGTTGAAGACCAGTCCTCGAACCTTCAACGTAGTTCTACGAACAATGCACAAATTCTTGGGCGGGAGGGGGGGGGGAGCTGGAGCATTTC
>JANVCK010015457.1:0-13518 GCA_026546655.1 Epizoanthus illoricatus | reverse complement strand
CCCAGACTTGCCCCAAATGCACAGAAATGTTTCCAAAAAAGAGGGCATGGTCTATTTATACTACACAGGCACACAGTCCCCAGCTTCATCCTCAATAAATCAAATGTCACATTAGTTTTGCAAAACAAAATCAAAATACTAACGTCGTAGTCTGTAGGGACGGAATGGGGGAAATGAATGAAATGAATAAAAAGAAAGATGAATTAAAGCAAATTCAAAGTGCTAAACTCGCAGCCTGTGGATTGCGAATATGAAAATGATTTAAATGAATGCAATAAATGAATGGAAACATAAATTAATGAAAACAAAATCAAAACAATAAAATCGCAGCCCAGGAACTGGTTGCGATAAAAAAAGTCTATAAATGTAGTCGCACCATCATTTAGTAAGTTCCGTTTACATAATGATCCCACATATACTTGCACAAAAATAGATCTAAAACTTCCTTTTCTATTAATAACAATAACTGCTACAACAATTTTCATAATAACAGGAACCTTACAGGAAAGACCACTAAATATCTAATTCCTAATTCAGACAAAAGAAAACATCTCTTCACTTTCACACTGCCCATCTTACTTATTCTTATCGGTATTAAAAACTTCATCCTTTTATCAGGAAAATATCTGTTAATGTTTTTTAGTGTGACCAAGTAGTTTTTAAAAGTTTTGTAATGGTGTTCAGTGTCCTCAGAAATGTGATTTTCTTTTCTATACTTGTTTCTTTTATGTACGATCGAAAACGCTTTGCCATGAAATCGAATACCTCTGCATCTAATCTCCCCATTTAAATCAATACCCAGAACTCCAACCGAAACACAAGGAAATGCTGATGAGACCGAAGTTGAAACTGGAATAAGAGATTAAAGTGAAACACGAACTAAAATGCCAAAATACCTACAGACCAAAAAACAGGCTAGGCGTTCTCTGAGAAGCCATTAGTTGTGCGAACTAAGATTAAGAATTGGCAATTATTGCAGCACTTAACTAGTTTTTTATTTCTAAGAAGTATTCGTATTTCTTATAAATAAAATTAGGCCAGAGATCGTCCGCTACAAAACAGCTTAGTCCTAGCTTTGACTTTTCAAGTTTCATTTATACACTATACTAACTAAAGTTAAAGGATTCGAGTCAGGTAGTCTACACCGTTAATTCACTGCCACTCCTTTTCCGGAAAACTTCAAAGATCTACTCTGACTAAAGCAAAATATTGTTGGATTGATATATCATCTTATAGTTGTTTTATTTATAACCGTTGTGATAAGACATGCTGAGATCAATTCCAACAACCCTTTTAAGCTACAAGAGGTATAGATCAGTATCTGGAGATATCCGTGTTTTCCAATTGCAAAGGAGTTTTGTTTTTTAGTCCTTGTTACAGTACGTTCAGAAGAAACATAATTGATAAGAAATTGGATATTACAGGCTAATGGAAAAGTGGCTAACAAAAACATGCCTACCTTAAAATACACAAAAGGTTTGTTTGCTGCAAAAGGGGATTTCCAACCACGAAATACGCGGAGATCCTATGATCCTTCTTGCTCTTCCAAGGGTCGTGCGAGTACTTTGGGTGATGAGCTGGCGGCTGATAAGGCGATGGAAGGAAAACAATATAAAATATTGATCAGCATTCCGGCCATTTGCCAACAGCCGGGCCACGAGATAATTGACCGACACAGATAAGAATCCACAAGCCGAAACAAACTAGTCAAAAGATGTAACTACTGATTACATAAGCTTTGTTAATTTACTTTTCGCCGCTTGTGTAAGTGCTTGCGCTCACAAGAGCATTTGGCCGTCATGGCGCTAGTAGTCATAGAAATGACAATGAATTCAACTACCCTTCTGCAAACAGAGTTGGCCTTGTTGACTCAACTAATGCACCTCAGCGGAACACACAATGCACCTGCGTCGTGGCGAATCTGGGGTACGTGAAGCAGACGTCTTCAGCGAAACGTCTTGCCGAAAGAAGATTTAGATTTGATTATGAGCCGACTACTGCGCGAGTTGAGAAATGAATTAGGATTAATTATTTTCTACCGTGATTTGTGTAGTCTATCAAGTATCATCATAACCTTTCTTCATCTGTGACCAACAGAATGAAAACAGAAAGAATTTCTCACAGTACTTTTCTCTCTAACTGTTACAACTCAGAAAGGTGTTAATGACTCGCCCTTTTTTGCACTTCTTTCCTTTTTTCATTGTTCACCTCTCCAAAACAGACGAAATTTGTTTATTTCACACTTATTTGTATCGTCCGGGGTCTAATAATATGGTAGTTTAAAATCCCTTATGGTTTACTTAATTCGTCAACAATGAAGCTTCAAAACAAATTGAAAACAAGCCTAGTAAAATTGCATTTTGCCAAGCATGCTTCTGCATGCAATCTTAAGAAATATAAAGTTTTAATTACTTTAAACAAATTCCATTCTAATAAATAGCAATAATTTTAATTACAATAATTCACCAAAGAATAGAAATTTTGAGGACGAAAGTATGGATAATTGCAAACTAAAACTTACAAAGACTTCACATAATTTTACTTAAATTTAGACTACTGTGAAAGTTACAAAACAAATGGACGAATTGGAGACACAGAAACAACCGCTGCAATTCCGCCTGTTGCTTTTTAATCCCTCGACAAAGAGGAAGATTAACAAATAGACTGTGTTCTGCTTTTTAGAGTTAAACCGACAATAGTAATGCGATATATTGAAGACCATGAGATACGAATGTTCTTGGCTTAATCCCGCTTTCTAAACAACACAACAACTTTGTAAGAGATGATAATCTATCTGTTCTACAAGTTCAATGACAAAAGCTTATGTAAGATAAAGAGCAAATGGATCAGTTAGACAGAAATTACGTAAAGACTTCAAGTGTCGGATCTATAAGCTCTCAGATGAATGCAGCTGTTTCGTCCAACATGGACTGTTCAGTTAGACTGACGATTTTATTCTATAATCATACAAAATATACTTTTTCTGACAGTATTAGGGAAAGAGCTAGCCGGGTTTACTGAGCACAAACGCCGGTTTAAAACTATATATCACATGTTTGTCAAAAGCAAAAGCAAGCCCACACTATACGTTAGTAACAAACGACACATATAGGGATTTCTGACTTTCTTAGGGTCTATACTGCATGTTTTCTGACTTCGATTCGAAATGAAAACTGTGCACACGGTTAAAATTTAGAATATTCCTCTATTCCAAGTTTAAAAGTTGCTGCAAATCACGTTTCTTTTTGGATTTACACTATGTACAAGAACACTCTGATCCATATGACCAGCAGTAAAACAATTCAGAAACAAAGAACAATACCATGTGATGTCGCTTCTAAACTTTGTTTCCAAAAATAAAACAAACTAAGTTATTAAAACAAAGTTAACCTAGTTAAACATTTGAAAATCGTTTTAAAATATAAATCGTTGCATGGTTACAGGAACAGTGTTCTGGGCCAAACTAAGTTGATTAGAGAGTTATATTTAGTTATCTAGTTCGAAATCATATTAAACTCTACAACCGATTTGCTATCTGTTGAAATGTAAGCAGTACAAAACTTAAAACTTCAAAACGGCGAGAAAAATTACTTACGATGGACTATTGCTCCCAGGTATAGACAGTCCAAATGCTCAAATGCTGCTCAGTTAACGTCGATAGAAGAAACAGTTGATGTGTGACTGGAAATGTCATACAGTTGGGGAAAATACGCTGTTAGGTAAACTCTTTATGTTCCTTTGAGTCTTTATGGGAATCACTAAAGCTTTCGTGTTTGACGCAGAGGCCTCGCATTGAGTAAAAACATATGTATATATAGGAGACAACTGAAACACGTGAGAACAAAATGAATTACTTTCAGCTTTGTTCCTCTTTGCCAATGCACATTTTCGAGTTTCTAGCTAAAATATGGAAAAGACTCTCACCAAAAAAAACAAGTGCATGTGTACGGTCATTGGAACAGCAACTTTTAAAAGAGAAAATACGGATATCGATTTAGTTATATCAGTAATTCATGAGTCACTGTAATAGTAATAACTTATCCCGACTGGGCGACAAAGGAAGCATTTGATAAAATTATAAAGCACAAACTTTTACTAAAATATTAACAAAAACATTCAAACAGGACACAGTAAAATGTACAAAATCATTCACTATTTTAATTTAGTTTGATGAAATCATAAAAATATGGTCTAAAGAAACAACTTAGCGCTGTAGGCTAACTCTCAAAAGAATTAGAGAATGAATATGAATGTGATAACAGAATATGTCAAATTAAAATAATGCATGGGGTATTCATAAAATTCGACTTACTAAGACTAACGAAATCGACCGTTTGCCAAGTGGATGTTCTGATAGCAAACAAGGAAGGCCATATTCAGAGCAGTCATTTCACGACTGTTTTCCTCCTTCATATGCAAACGGTGCAGCAATCCTTCAAAGCTAACAATAGACTGACGACAAGTTGGTGACTATTTTATACGAAAATGTTTCCAACAACTCGATCACTGCGAGATCTCACATTGAATAAAAACAAGCCAGCTAAACGTTTCACTCAGGCTTGACTTTCCTATGACGTTCAGCTGTAAGTTTTATCACGAATACAAATGGAAATGGTCACGACTAAGTTTAACCTGGTCACCTTCGCGCAATTCCGAGGGCATCCACTTCTCAACCTTACAGACTGCACGCATTTTTGTGTAAGAACAACTTTATAAGAACACTGAGACTCAAATTTGCCCAAATGCTACGAACGAATTAAGAACAAACTCAGAATGAGGTCCAGAAGCATAAGAATCGATCTGCATGTTTTCAGATGAAGTTATGAAGAAATTCATGACTAAATTTATTTAGCAATAAAACATCTCTCCATAGAAAACCAGATTTTCCTACCCTATGTGTTGCTGAAATGGCTCAATGTTTTTGTGTCATTGTGGAATATATCTGAATAGTTACATTTAGGATCCTTTCTACATGTACTGCTTGTTGTAACAACAGTCAGGTATGTGGAATAACAACAGTTCAAGGAACATTCAGTACGATGCCCAAATGACCAAAACTATCTGGTTCTTACAAAAAGAGCGTGTATAAGTGCTCTGAACTGCGTTCAGAGGTCTGGCTAAGACCCCAACCATTGATCCTTGTATTCCACGTAAACAAGTAGGTGAAACTGAGAGCCCTGTATTTCTATGTACGTGTTCTAGGGCTGTGGTTTCGTAACTGGCGTTGGTGGCTGTACCACGTCATTGTATGCTTCACATGCTGAATGCGTCTGTACGCCAGCTAGATTTTTTATGCCTTCACGAGTTTTAAATACACCGAGGGAGGCACTTGCCATATTGATAACCAGACCTTAAACACATTACAGATTTAAAACAGAACTAGGAAATTACAGTATTTTATTAAAATGTAATTTTCACATGCTTGCCAAGTGCACCTACTTCAAAATTCTCGTTCACTCGCCATATTTTTTAAATCAGTCAGTGAGACGCAAATTTAACAATGAGGCTAAAAACAACTGCGCCAGCAACTTGACCGCTTTTATTGTGCTATAGTCTAAACTAACTGAGAACAAAACGAAATCGTGCCCTGTGCTGATCAGCCTTGTAAAAATGAATAAAACGAATGTTGACTTAAGCGCCTAACAATCCAAATGGGCGACTATCACTACATGTACAATTCATGGGGTGCCAAAAACAATGAAGTTACATTTGAACTACACACTCACAAGTGGACGTTGAGGATTTACATGGCAACCGCTGCTATAGCCTATAGCAAGAACAAGCTTCAAAGGAAATAAATCAGGGCTTTCTTGACCAACGTTTTTTTATCCTTTGTCGCTGACAGTAAAAAACGTCATTGGGGCTTGAGGCAACCACAAGAGGGATGTGAAATAAAAATTCACTGAAACTGGCTGCGGAAGTTTGCCTTCGAGACATAAAGCTGGCATCTGAATGTATTGGGTAATTCTCAAACTTAACAGAAAGGTTTATGTCAGCAATATTTACTAGGGATACAACAAAAAGTGCCACGATCTGAAAATCAATTGAAATTATATGATTCAAAGTAATGTATCCGAGCTTGGACAAGCCCATTGGTATTTTCCAACTCCGCAAAATCCGGAGAGTTATTAAAAGAGACAAAACCTTTTACACATTTTTATGATTAAAAAAGACATGTTTCACATAAGTTTGTTCAGCCACATAAACAACATCGATAGTATGAAAGCTGCTTTATGTATACTTGCGAATAATAAATTTCAACGCCATATCAAACGAATAGTGTTTCACTTCAATTCTGCATGATTCAAAATACGGTTTGCGTGCGATTGAGATGCTGCTGGACTTAGTAATAGACTAAACAACAGAGTTGATCAAAACATCTAAAGGGCTACCGCATTAGTATAGCCGTCGGATTGAGTTGTACTGCTGTGTAAACTTACAACACCCTTTATATATCACAGCGAGAAAATATACGCACGGGTATGAAAAAAAAAACAGAAGGCCATAGGCCCCAGGGTTATTAGGAAAGAACCGAGATACGGGTTACCTTTGTTCTGCATGTCATATAGGACGTTTTTATATAGATGATGACAACGCATAAAATCACCATTCATTTTGCATCTCTTGAAAAGCGGATGTGTTACTTGTCTCTTAAAATTTTTAAAGTTGCCAGAAATAATTCCATAAAACTTGAGCATTTTAGTGTTTGAAAATATACCGCAAAACAAGTGTTACATATAGAAACGTCGTCGGTAACATCTTCGAAATTGTGCGGGTAGTATAATATTTGTTGAATACACTAGCTTGCACTGTACCCTGTCGGTGATCTGCAGCATGACAAAAGAAGTTGTATTTTTAGTATTCCAAAGGGAAAAATAAACTCATTAAAACAGACTGACTTGTTTTTCCTACAGTGCCAGCGAGAACGGTGTGCATGATTTGGGTATTGCTACGCCGAGTGATAAACCCTTTTATTGTTTAGTGAAACAAATTTGGAAAGAAAAGATACCTTCAGTATATTTTCAATTCAATTTTAACACTCTTTCTTTTAAATTAAAACTAATTGGCTAATAGTAAGTAAAACTTTAGATAACCGAAGTAATTCTTATCTTTCTGCAAAGAAAATGAACTCAGGAAGACAATACTTACACAACTTTACAAGCCGTTGCCAGATCTGGGAGGAACTGAGTGAACAGTGTAGTGGGAAAAGGTTTGTTTACTAACTTCAAAGCAGTACCTCCATAATTCAAAAGGAGAGAAAATAAGCACGGTTCCTATTTGCCAACTATTTTTATCTTTGATAGCTGCGCAAATGTTGGAAATAATGGGAAAATACAAACTATGAATTGTCTTTCTTCATGTGTCTTTAGAACTCTATTACTTTTGAATGGTGATCTCTCATAATCATACAGAAATGAAAAACAGACCCTTTGCATAATCCAACTGAACAAACGAAAGATCAGAACTGCTTCATTTATTAGAGAAAAAGCAAAACATCACTCCTTATTCAGTATCTTCAATAAGTCTATAAAAGAAATTTCTCGAATTTACACAATCACAACTCACACTATTATTCCCATATTAAAGACAAAAGATTTTCAATTTATCACAATCACTGATGTCACTAATCTTGGTGAATATGAAGGCGCGACAATTTGTATTCCTTTCACAAAAGAAAGATTAGGGAAGATTGAAATAAAACGGTCAAATAGAAAATTAAAAAGTTCCCCGCTCCGTACCATAACAGATGTTTTCTCCAGAATACTAACCAAAAAATGAGAAATTCGACTAATCCGTCTCTGGTATGTATTATAACTTTGTCGTGTTTACATGTAGATAATTTCTTCGTAAATCAAATTGAATGCGAAAGATGTCCGTGCACTGTCCGTCATGCAAACATCAAACCATCTGCTACACTGTCTGTGCGTTCGAAAGTTACGTTTTCTATGAATATGGAATGCACTACAGCGAGTCCAACTGCATGAACATATGGTCACTTCTCCCCTAAAGCAGAAACAGCAAATATTAATGACTCGACGCAAATAATCCCCAGGCATGATGCAACAATATTGTAACGTACTGATGTTGTTTCTTAAACTTGGACTGAGTTGTTCTGCTTTCTAAGTGAACCAATGCAGCAGGACAAATTGTAAGACTCACTGACCAGCAAAATTATAGCTGAGTTGTAAATCTATATTTGGACGCTTTTTATGCCAGTCTAATGAAACTTCTTGTTCGCATTTTTTTAACATATTGCTCGTATAATTCAGCAATTAGAGCAGAAAAAAAAATTCGTAACCGAGCTTCTTACGCACAAGTAGTTGCCGTTTGCTGTTAATAAATTTTCAACTGTTTCTATATAAAATTAATAAATTTTACTGAAAAAATCCCCTAAGCCGAACTTAGGGAGAATAGAAGGACGAAAAAACCCAAAAAGCTGCAATGCAATTATTTATCTATTATTCTTTTGTACAACCATTTATACGCAAAACAAATTTTATCAGATCTCACATGCCTTCAGCAAATGATTCTTGTAAGTCTACAAGGTTAACGACTGGCATGAAAATATGCGGCTAACACATAAGAAAGTAAGAGATAAAAGCATTGGCTAAAGAACAAGTACGTCACTCTTACCTTAAACCGAAGTCAGCCTGATATAGTTCGAGTATCGTCAATTTTCTTCCTGCGTGAAGAGAGAAATAACTCTTTAGTTATATCACGTCAGTCAACTATATAAGCCATATTTTTTTCTCTTCCACATGCAACAGAACGATTGTTTGTTTCTTATGTTGTCTAAGATCAAACTGACCGATAGCAACTGCTAAAAGAAGAGCAGACGGAGTTAGAAACTTGACAACTTGACAACTGTGAACTAGCTAATGGCTATAGACGTGGAACATGACTTTCCATAATTAATTATTTCAATGTTTTTCATCCGTTTTCAACTTATATTTCTCTTTATGCCGTGCACGTGAACTAAATTCTGCTAGTTTCTGATAAGAAATCAGTTTATGGGATATTTCACTGCTGGTGCTCACTGATTTGATTCTTTGGCATGGGCCATGAAATATAATAAGACAGTACAGGAAAAAAATTAACAGACACATGTCACTGATCGTAAATTGAGCTTAGATAAAACTGCGCCAAGAACTCAACCCTCTGGCCGCGGAGGAGACGGCTAAACAACCATCCCAACATGAACTGACAATTTGTCAATACTTAGAAAATTAGCAAGTCTTTAAAATATGCTTCTTAACAAAGGAAATATAGGATATTTCTTGGATATATCAAAGTGGTTTTAGCTCAGAAAAGCACAGAGATGTCGTACCTTCTTGTCGAGTTTTGGTGTGTCGTTGTTCAGCTGCGAACTTTGCAATAGGTGGCTACTAAGCTAAACGCGAAGGAATGCTCGCACGTGGTTTTAAAAACGCTGACAAAAAATCACTGGAAATGTCAACCGCCGGCGAAAGAAATTAAATATGCGATAGTGGTTTGAATTTTCGTAGTGCTACACAAGGATAAACATTATGATGAGACACATCACCTAGAAGGCCTTGGTAGGCTGAAATGTCAAATCGTTCACAGCAACTGTTTGGAACAATGCTGAAAATGGTAATGAGCTTTATTGTGGTACTCGATTCGATTGACATACAAATATTTAAAACTGAACAGATATATAATACTTCAAGAACAGCAACACTCAATGGAAGGCAGCTGGATTCAAATGAACGGCTTACACAGACACACAAAAGAAACTGTTGAACACAACTGTAGGTCGAAATACAAGAAAACATGAAATCCTACTCTTTTAAACTATAAAAGTCTAGTAATGATCATAACAGCATTAACATTAATTAATGTGATTGAAGTAAAAATGGTGGGAAAGGTTTTCAGAATCCATTAAGTTCTGTTAGGCAGGTGAGAAAAAACACATTAGGAGAGTTTAAATTATTATTTTAAATCAGTTACGCAGTGGTAACAAATGCGTCAACAACAATGAAAACTGCATTTTCCACTACACGAGAAGTACTAGTACATTAGCTGGGGTAGAGCAGAGGAAGTTTTGAACTTCGCCGTCATGCCTAATAGAGTCATTTCCTCCCAAAAAACAAAGAAAGATTAGAGAAACAAACGAACTTCTATCAAGTAATCCAAGCTTTTTCAACTGTTAATGCTCTAAGTTTTTCAGACTACTGAAAGAAATCATGTAGTTTGTAGTGTCATTTTGAGTTCATTAACTTTAACATGTGAAAAGCAAAAGCGGTGATTCGGTCGTAAACGAGTCCTGTTTTTATCAGTCGCAAATAGCTGATGGACACACATAGAATTAGGCTATAAAAGTTTCAATATCTAACTTAGTAAGCTGAACTTTTGTAACTCCAAAGGAAGACAAGAAAAATGCTACAAAATCAGTTCAACTCTTAAGCTGAACATAAAACAGATTTTGTACTAAGAAGTAATCCAGTATTTGCAGAGGATTTAAAGCACTATGGCCCAATAATATCTTCTAAATGAAATTCTAAATGAAAATTTCTTCATTAGTTTCCTTTTAACCAACAGACGGTACTGTTTACTACCGCAGAAAGAACACAAAGGCAACAGAATTGGCCTTTAAAGGAGGCATCACTCTGAAGTGCTAAGCAAACACGGACCGCCTCTTTGTAAAAGCTTTTCGAAAGTTTGTGCTGATCATTGACAAAGAGAACTCACGAAGACCCGAGTGTCTTTTGAAAACACAAAAGATCCCGACTATAGCCAAATGTATTTGAAATAAAATGTCGGAAAACTTTAATGGAGAACATGCACCCAACAGTGGGTGTTTTAGGCTTGAAAGATGTTAAAATATAATAATGTATTTACTTGGTAGGACGAATTCAAGTGCACGTGTCGAATAGCACACTAAAATCACGGACTTGTCAGAAAAGTAATGCATCGAGGCTGTCGAGAGAAACAAAAGGTGGGAATCGCTCACCTGTGGTCCATGTACAGTACACATAATTCTTTATTTATACATGTTCCCAAGGAAAACGGCTCCACACATGAGAACTGCTTTGTTCGTTACTTGTACCATAAGTCTGCAAAGGAAATGAATTAAATTTGGTGAGATAAAAACTAGACTTAAAATGCTCGTCTTTTGACAGCTGCCAGTCAACTAGGAAGCCAGTTAATGCGTCAATAATCGTGTGACTGTCTCTTAGTTTTATAAACCTTTATTCTGAATGGCCAGCGGTTAACTCCTCGTCGCAAACGAATTGAGTTTGTACTCTTGTTATTTCATAATAAAGCGCGACTGAAAAGCCAGGTACAAGAAAATTGTTAAGAGTAAGTTGCAAAATGAAAGTAAATTCGTGTACTTCCATGTTACTTTTTTGGGACTACAAACTGATTTTACTTTCACAATTGTCAATACTACGATCTAAATTAACAGCTGACAAAGCAAAAGAACATTAAAACTTTAAAGACAGACAAAAAGCTTGCGCAGAACAAACAATACAAACTAAAGGCTTCTGTTGATTCCTGTCAAACAAACAAATCAACATTTCTCTTTAAAAGTTATAGATTGTGTGTTTTCGCTTTCACTCTTCAACAAGTCGCATCTTGACTTTTTTGGAAAACAATTGGATTGCTCCTTTTGGTTTTATCTCCCACATAGAAACGCCATCGCCCATTCTTTCATTGTTTCAAGAATTGTAAAGTTCAAAAACACAAACCGCTCCCTCGTACAACTAAATATAAAACATTGCTTTTCTTCTAGCGCCATTTTAAATTCCAGCTGGTGAAAACAGGAAGTAGTCTGAAAAGTTAAAAATACATTTTGTTATCAGGAAAAAACGTGATTAGAACACGCGGTCCTTTGTTGCCCAGGCATTGTCGGTAGAAGGTAACTGTCAGCGTGAAATAACTGCACACCTAGTTTTCCGCTTTATGTTACCGGCATTCAAACCCATTTACACTCGCTGTGCCATTGGTCGCAACAATCGAACCAGGGCAGGATCATCAAGTACATGCACAGTAGATAGACAAATTATTAATTTCTTTTGTCAGGTCTTCCTCGTTATTCCCGATTAAAATATTGATAGGATGAGAAGAATTATTGATGCTGTTTCTAAAACTGAAGAAGTCAAGTCTCACGGTTTTAATTCTTAGGAAGTAAATTGTTGATAGACAGTCGGGTTCAGGAACCGTCTCTCGTGAAAATTATGCCTATAAAAGTTATATGAAAAAACAAGCATTACAAGGCTCGCATTACCTCATGAGAAAACAATCATATTATAAATTATATTTTCGACGACACAAATTACATAAGAATATTGTTCGCGAGAGCATGTTTTCCTCAGAACACTGATCGCATTTACAATTAGGTATAAGCTTAAACCTGATTTTAAAATGAAGTCAAACTTACGATTCTTCACATGCGATGCTTTCAGATTCCAGTTTAGCACAACTACAACATTTCGAGTCAGCGGCGGGAAGAGCTTACCCGGAAGTGGAACTTAGCGGGAATTAAATCTTTTCCATTGTTAAAATGACGACTATTTTCCCATATACATGGAGGCGACTTAGCTGGGTTTTTTCTATTATCTTGGGGAGTGGTGTAGCCGGCCATCAGCACATGAAGTGTAATATAAAGGCCTGTAGAGGAATAACCATATTTGGGAGGGGGGTTCGAAAACATGCTCCTCTTGGAAAATTTTAAAAATTTAGTGTCTCTGAAATCGCATTTCCTACATTCTGATTCAGTCATTTCCAGCAATTTAGAAAGGTTTGAACTGGTTGATCATTCAGGTATTTCAGTATTGAAATACGAAAGAAAGCTCATAGCACACAAAAGTACTAAGTAGTAAGTACTCATTCTCAAACAATGTCCCCGGATTATGTCGATTATATTTTTGTGTTAAGAAAACGTGGGAGAAATTGATTTATTTTGGGGGTCGCCCCTAAAATAAATTAATTGATTCCACGTTTTCCTGCGTTCTTTAACACAAACATCAGTGTGTAAGGAAAAGGGGCATAATTTTCATGATATTTGAATGCTGATATAATACTCAATTAAAGTGCAAGAATTTAGAATGGATTTAAATACAGCCCGCTGGAAGTAATTTGAATTTCTTACTTGACGATTCCTTGTTGAAGCAAATGTAACTGTGGTAATCTTGTAAATAAATATTATGTTGCACTGTCCTCCTTGTGCTGTTCGCTTGTTCCCAATTAATTTTTTTAAAATCAATTCTGTTAAATCACCGCTAAAAAATGTTAGTCATTCCACTAATTACTTCCCCGGTCACCCCGAGAAAGGGCACTGTTAGGATACGTCCACACTAATACGTTTTCGGAAACCTCCGTTTTCATCTTATCGAAAACGGATGAAAAGATTTGCGTCCATACTAGCGTTTATGTAGCCAGCAAACGGGCTCTTTTCTTTCTCTGTCGATGGGGGAGGGACGGAGGGGTGGAGGGGGAAGAGCCCGCACTAGTCCAAGGTTACCTCGCGTTCATGCCTGTTTGCATAGATTAAAA
>JANVCK010015346.1:0-13519 GCA_026546655.1 Epizoanthus illoricatus | reverse complement strand
GACACTATAAATTAAAAATTGAAAGTCAGTTTGAGAAACACTGCCCAAAACACACACACGTTGCCACAGACAGACAGACAGACAGACAGACAGGCAGACAGACAGACAGACAGACAGACAGGCAGACACAGACAGACAGGAACTCCGAAAGAGAGAAAGTTCTTAACAAGAGAGATTAGATGCATACCGGTACATGTAGTATGCATGAACACATAGGAATCAGATAAGTAGAGACAAATGTTGATAGTGTTCATTTCTGAGGTCTGAATAGTCTGGGATAGCTTCATATTGAGTTTAGTATGTGAACTGATAATTTATGCGTGATGTGGGTGTTTTTCTCTTGCAGTCTGTGAGTACAACGTTCATAAGGGGTCATGTTATGAGAATATTGAAGAGCCCTGCCCTGGGACTAAGAAAAGAACAAAGGTGAGGGTGTGGTAGATTTCATCATTAGGCCAGGGAAACTAGATTTTCTAGTTCTCGTCAGTGCTAGCATGTGAATGAAAAAAAAAGTGTGTCGTTCATCTTTAGGTGTAAAACAGGACAATAACTTTAAAACTGAGCTGTGGGGGATGTACTGACCACTCTACATGTTACTCTGTTTAATGGACATTTGTGCTTACCCTCATTTTGTTTCTTTGTGTTCACAAGATTTGATCTCTATTAAAGCCATTCTAAGCTGTCTAAAACACCATTGAAGGTATAGTTTGAGGATTTATCTGAGAGAGTGTGGGTGGATGAAAGCAGAGGGAATTTTAATGCAAATGTAATGATAAAAGACGAAAGTTGGATCAAAATCTCTCAAAGATTTCGTTCAAAAGGCTGATGAGAACCAGAAAATCTGATTCCCCTGGCCGTAATGATGTAATGGCACATGTTATGCCAATGTCTTCACGGTTTGATAAGGCATTCTCTAATACATTAAAGTATTGACATTTAAACAAAATCTGCATTTCTTGTTGACGCGTTGCCGGCACATGTTGTTTGAGAAGTTGATACAAATTTACTAAAGTAAAATGGTTTGAAATATATTTTTTCACTGGATATAGATGTTAACTGTGAACATACTTTTGACAGATAGCATAAAGACCAGTTTCTTAATTTATCATTATCTTGTGAGACAGCCCCTTTAATTTTAGTAGAAATTTATGCCAGTAAATTATGCACACGTCATGATGTAAATGTGAATGAACATACATGAAAATATGTACATCTGATTTACGGGAACAGGAAGATCTAGTCTAGACATTGTGCTTTATTGTACTGAATTCAGTAGCATTTGGTGTGATGTCTGGGGACGTCCAAGTAAAGTGGCGATTTGAACATTGTGTCCAATAGTTCGCATATATTATGACTGCTCTGCATGCTTAAATTCACTGTTCCATATTACATGTAAACAGGCTCTGGGCTGGGGAAAGAGCGAAAAATAAAGGAGAAAAAAAAATGGGGGTGGGGAGGGAAGGGGAGATCCTGCCCACAAACTATTCACAAAAGCTTTCCGCTGCTCAGTTCATTCGATATGTTTGATATCACCTCGATTTTTCCCCAGCCCAGAGAGCATTTTGCTTTGACTTTGTCACACTTTATAGCAAATTGAAATGATGAATATTCATTAATGTGTCATGAAGTATGGTTTTAATTAAAGGTGCACGAGTATCTTTGTTCAGTTGTTTTGTTTAAGGTAATAATTGAGATATTGTTTTGCTTTTGTTTTGTAGAAGGTGAACAGAGTAGATTACTCACAGTCATTTATGAACAGAATAAAGCCGAAAGCACCATCAGGTATGATTCTGTATTTCTGCAGTGCTTTACTATTAGAGAGCTGTCCATTAGCCAGGTCAGACCTGTCGGTGCTGTCAGTTCTCAAATGGTATGCAACAATCATGTAGCTGGTTCTGGCCAGACTTGGCCGGCAAATGGAATATAATTGCTCTGTTCTCCCATTCTGGCATGCAAATTTGGCGAGTTATAGTAGAAAGGGATGCCCAGTGGGTCTCCCAAGGAATGTTTTAGTGATTTTATCAACATCTATTTTCGCCTTAGGAATAGGAATAAACACATTGTACTGTGAAACTGAATTGCGTGTTGACACTAAAATTTACAACATAAAAGACTCTAAATTCTATTTACAAAGTTGCTAAAAATTTGAAATGGAAAATTAATTAAAAAATAAAGAAAAACACTAAGTTAAAGGGATCTATTTATAACTTTTGCGAGCGCACGATGGAATACAGGTTTTACGAAATCTTTCAGTTTTTATCTGTGGGACCGTGAAGTATCTTGATAGTCTTAAGTTGTAATTCACAGTGTATCTGGATGGCAAGTGACTGTGTAGTTTGTGACGCTATGTTATTAATACAACATTAAGTGGTCTGTTAATGAGAATATAGGAATCAATGAGGGCCTGCAAATTCTCACATGCAAATTACAAATTCTTCCAAACTATCTTATATAATCCACAGAGCAGAGCCAGATGAATTCATTTGATGTATTTGGGGTTGAAAGAGTTAGGTTTACAGCATTTGCCTAGTGCTTTGGATACCACAATGACAAATTATAGACCAGCGTTTTTCGGGTGTTCTGGCACCATTCTTATTTAACCAAATTTTTGTTTTTGGTGGGGGAGGGGTGCATGATACTTGTAGATCACTGATGAAGATAAAACCTGCAATGCATGTTGTCTGCAGAAACATCGAGACCATCCACTGGGTTTGTGACGTCAACAAGCATCACCCTTTCACCGTACCATGGAGGAACAGACAGTGATGGTGTGGAGGATGGAGAGCGGGAGGGTAGAGGTAAATTTACCCATTGTCTTGGCTATACAGTAAAATTCCCATAACTCGAACTCTCGGGCAAAACGGAGAAAGGCTTGCATTCATTCTTGAATGGGCATCAAATTAACCGAGATTGATTTTGTGTGGAAAAAATTGTGCCAGAAATATTTCAAAGAATTGATTGTAAGGGGGCGTCGACAAATAACTAACTCTAACTCTAAACCTAACTTTATTTACAATACAATAATTTATTTAACATGGAAAGCATGCTTAGCAGTATACTTCTTAATACTAACTCCAAACTCTAGCGTATTTATGAACCAAATGAGTCCACAAGTTACAAGTCATGAGCCAGTGAGTCATTAGTCCATAATACAGTCTCAATATGTGAATGGAACGATTTGCTTTTTGAAAGACGAAGCAACTTAAGTATCAAGAGTTAACAGTGGTTCTCGTTTTACTTTGACAGGTAGCAGGGGCAAGAAAAGTGGATCTTTCGATGATGAGTCGGTGAGTGAAATGATTAAATGTAGTTGGCTAAGTTCTTTAATTACTGTAATGTTTCTAATTGTTTAATTACTGTAATGTTTCTAATTGTTTAATGACTGTAATGTTTCTAATTGTTTAATTACTGTAATGTTTCTAATTGTTTAATTACTGTAATGTTTCTAATTGTTGTCTGTGTCACTGTAACTGTCACGTCAGGGGGAGGGAGGTTTCTATCCACCCCTGCTTTTATTTTTTCTGTTGCTCCGATTTGACTGCAGTGCTGCATGTACTTACCATTGTTGATGCTGGACTTTTTTTATTAGTTAAGGAGTCAAGATGTGACTGGCTATCAGAATTTGTGAATAAACACGAGCAACCCATATTTAATCGAATGCTACAACGTCTCGTCAAGTCGCATCAGAACTCCACTCTTTTTTTTATCAATCACAAAATTGTCAGAGTATTAACCCTATTCAGACTGGGCGTTTTTGGAGTTCCTCTGACTGGGGTGGGGGTGGGAGTGGAAAGTGCCCACGGCCTGTAACTCTAGGGAAACGAAAATTGGTATGACAATTAATTAGCCAATTACCAATCTAATGGTAATTAGTAACTTCAATTATGATGTCATTTGACATCATAAATAGTGATACATAGCGATTTACGTTTGCCATATTAACACTTATGTTCTTCCTATCCAACAGTTGCTGGGAAGCGAAAGGTATGGGAGGTTTGGTTTGTTAGTACATTGTTATTCCTGCATTTTAAGATCATTTGAAAATTTCAACTAAATGTTGTCATAATAGTTGCTTTTTTTAAAATGTGATATATGTACAGGCTAAAAATATTTAGATCTATAAAACCAAAACGTTTTCGACCTTGAGGTCATCATCAGTGGTATGATATAAAATGTGTATACAACTTGGTTTTGTGTGCGGATTACGTGATTCCCGAGGGGAATCATTTAGCAATAAAACAATGTACTTGTTTGTTGAGAGAGGGCTTCTCACGGCCAATTAGCAAACCCGCTATTATCTTTCTCCTGCATGTGGATTTAATTGTGGTGCAATGTTCCATTGAAGATATGGGATGGGTTCTTAGCAAGGTGACGGTCCGGTTCTGAATTGTGAGAGGTGTTTTCGTGTTCTGACTTCCGCACTGAAAAGTTTCTTTTCTCCAAACCAGAGGACGGGAGTGATATGTTCGATTTTTTTCATGCCTGTTACAGATGCCCTTTATACTTGTGAACCAGCAGACAGAAACCTGTAACCTAACCAGTGAATAGTATTTTCATGGAGTGTATAAGACTTTACTTTAGTGTTACTCCTATGATAAATTTTGCAGTACTTTCATTTGAGTCATTTTCCATTTGCAAATTACAGAGTAACAGATGACCAAGGATCGGACTCTGAATCTGATAAGTATGTCCGTTTTAACCTCGGTATAGGCTGTTCCACAGTTTGAAGGCAGTTAAACACTTATACCGTAAAATCCCACATTAAAGCCCCCCTCGGTTATAAGTCCCCCATACCCCCCGTCTACCTGCTAACAAAAATAATATTTCAGTTATAAGTCCCCCGGATATAAGCCCCTAATATATTGGCCCATCTAATGTATTCCGGTCATAAGTGCCTCGGATTTAAGCCCAAAGAGGTCCGTTTCAAATTTATGTCGTTACGCCTTGTAGTTCCTTGACTTCCATTTTGTTGTGTTCAAGTTGTTGCTATTGCATTGGCGTTTTGTAGTTGTTTTGGAAGTAAATTATCTGTTTTTGTAACGCACGAAAAACGTATTTTAACAGCGCTATATGTTTTAAATTTATTTCTCAGATAGTATCTGCTCGTTCCAAAATGATTTTTCATACCGCTTATAACCCCCCCCCCCCCTCCTCCGCTTATAAGCCCACCCAAAACCCCTTTCGAACTTGTATAAGCTAAAGCCCAGGGCTTTAATGTGTGATTTTACGATATGACATCATGTAGAGATTGACATTACATTAATACAAACCATATTTGCTTGTGATATGCATATCGCTGTTATTATTTGAACTTGTATCACGTCGGCGCTCATAGTGTAAAGATAATCTTGATATCAGCATGAGATAATTCATATAGCCTTGAAAATATGTCATACTAAAATACTTATGAAGTCATTAGAATAGAATGAACAAAATCCACTAATTATATTTTCCTTCCGCCCTTACAGATTGTCGCCAGCAGAACTAGTAAGTTCTATAGCTGAACGTTTGTTGATTTTGTTGTTGTGACTGCGTGATACTTGATTGTGTACTAAAAGCTCCCTTCCTTTTGCAGGAACCAAATTTAAAATCTAAACAGCCTTTTAGGTAAGAACTGTGATATCTTTTTTTGATATGTTTCCCGCCATATATTGTGGAAGAGTCATGGGATTTTGGTAGTGGATAACTCCAGAAGGTTTCCTGGGCCTTGTGGGTATTCAGTTTGTATTTGTAGTTTATGTCCAGGTCCAGGCAGTGTCCTATACATAAACAGTGTCCTATACACATGCACAGACAGTGTCCTATACGGCTCCAAGGAAAGAACTTTTCGCTGTGCGTTACAGAGATGTAATGGTACATACATATAAAATCTTATTTTGATCTTTTTATTGTAGTGCCAGTGAGATAAACCTTTCTATGAAACCAACACGTCTAAGAATTACCAAACCAGTTGCCAGATCAGAAAGTGTCAAGACACAGGTTGGTATCAGACATTTATGTATTGTCTTCTTTCCAGAAATATAGATTGCAAGTTGTGTTTTAGTATTTTGTGTAGCATGTCATATCTGTGGCTGCCACAAGAATGTTATGCGTAACAGTGTACACTGAGGTCCTTTGCATATTGTACCAGTATAATAATCCTAGCAGATAGATCACCTGTTGACACATAAAACGCTTTTTTTACACGACTTGTGTGCTGGCACAATGCTGTTGCTGTGCTGAGCTAGTCTTGGAATTGATATAATTTACATTAGATAGTTTTCATACGGACACAAGAATCATCTGTTTTGTGCCAAGAACTGCAATGTTTTCTCGGGATGCGGTTAGGCAGGGGTTCGTCACAGACCTTGTCAAGGGGTTCACCTTTGGCCCAGTGTGTTACAGTACTATGGGGTTCGCACGGTCATGGAAAAGCTATTAAAGTTTTAAAATGCAGTTTCCAGGTCTGGAAAGGTTACGGAATTTAGGAAAATGGCCTTAGGTCATGGAATAGTCATGGAATTTTGGGGTTTTTTTTGCCAAAACTGATTCTTGCTGTTTAAAAGTTTAAACTGATATGTGGAATAGTTTACACTAGAGTGTTCACCTTCAGTAGTGTGTTACAGTGCTAGTTAATAGTTGGGTTTGTTGTAAGAGGCATTGAACGGTTTTTAAGAAGGGGTTCATTTTTAGATTCTTGTATAAGAGCACTAGGTAGGGTGTAGTGTAAAGGCGGCCTCACGCGCTACCTTTTTGTCCTACGATTCTCTACGCTACGATAGCGCACGCTATCGTACAACAAAAACGTAGGATATCGTAGCGTGTGAGGGCACATACAACAAAATATCGTACGTTTTGGTCGTAGCGTAGGAAATCGTAGAGTTTTGAACATGTTCAAAAATTTTGAATTTTATCGGTGGTTTTTGTACATAGCGTGTGAGGGCAATCCTAGAAAATCGTAGGAAATCGTAGAAAATTACAAGGTTTTTGTAGTGACTGTGCATGTTTGGTTATTTTATCGTAGAAAATTGTACGACAAAATCGTAGCATGTGAGGGCATTTGTTCTGCGATTTTCTACGCTGCAGTTTCGTACGATTTCCCTCGACTTTCCACGAAAGCGTACGCTATCGTAGCGTAGAGAATCGTAAGAAAAAAACGCAGCGTGTGAGGCCGGCTCAAGAGTATGGAATAATTTCTTGTGAACTGTTCACTTTTGCGAAATGTGTTAGAGTATTTAATAGTTCCTGGTTAGGTTAAATGTAAGGGCTTGTGTCACCCGTGGCTCTTACATAGGGAATAAACCAACAAAGCAGATTCCCTACAATTGTATATATGTGTCCCCGATTAGTGGGCCCACCGGACCTGCTAGAAGACTTGACACTTTAATAAAGTTCATTGATTGATTGATTGATTGAATTGACTTGAAATGCGGCTGACTTGCAGAAGGAGATAAGCAGGAAAAAGCCTGTCAGAGAGGTACACAGGCCTGGCAGGAGATCAGTTGCTGGCGATGTGTAAGTTCATTTAAGTCTCATTACTTAAAATTTGAATCTCGTATGTATATAAGTTTAGAATTTGCCAGATAGGTCCTGTATCTGAACTCATAATCAGATCCAAGTACAACTAGACTTTAACTTGTAGGTTAGCACTGTCAGTGTGTTTTCCAGATCCATTTAGATTTTTAACCGGTAGATGATGTAAGTATATGATCATTGTATGTTATCTTAATGCAACCATTGTAGTCTTGAGAGGAAATGAGAGAGAGGTGGAGGGGCATACAAACTAACAAGTGCACCCCCTTCAAACAACCTCGAGTTGCACACCTTGTATTCCAGATTATTTACCTGTGTCTATGACATATTTCTATTCAGTTCAGTTCAAGAGAGAAAATTTTCTTGACCTCAGTGACCAACGTACTAAGCTATTAGATATTGTGTAAGTGCTTCCATTGTTTCAGCTGATGTACCACGAGAAATTATTATTAGAATAGATTAGCTGCATGCTCTCTAAGTAGGTGTACCAGCAGTCAGTGTGCTTAGCATTAATTGTAGGGCTAGGTCAAACCTTCGAGCCTTTGTTCGTTCACCTTGCATTCAAAGGTTTTTCTTGGCCTTAGAAGCTTCGTTTACATCATGAAATTATTGTATTTATAAGAAACCGCATTATTTTCAAATAAACATTTTGAACACTGGACGAGCTGCCCAGAACTGGCAGTATTTTATGCAAACAGTCACTTTAATACTGTTTAGAACCACCAACAATCTTTCTGGAACACAGCAAGTGAATAAGAACATTGTAGTTGAAGTCTGTTTTATTTTGTGTTCCACGCATTTCTGCCCCTTCGTGCTTGTGTCCACATGCGAAATACATTTTTTAACTGGAGTTTTCATTGATTACCATATATAGAGGTTCGAAGGCTCGTTTGTGTTCATGTTTTTGGCCATTGTCCCAGCCCTAACTAATTCCCAACCTTTACAGTACTGAGGGTAATCATACATCAAGTTTTATTTAGAATGATCTCATTGTTTTTTGTTCTCATTTGACGTGTGACACTATCTTGACGAGTTCGCAAATGTATAAGAGAGAAGTAAACTGCTTCTTTCTTTTTAAGTAGTTGTACCAGTGTAACAGCCAATGTGTTTAACATTAATTTCCAGTGTGGGCCTTTACAGTGTTGGTCATAGTCATGTACTCAGTTCTATTGTAGTCTGCTGATGTATTAAGAGAGCAGTGAATAGCTGCTCGCTAAGCAGGCATATTCTCCGTACAGTGTTGATGATAATCGTGTGACATTCGATTATGTTTTAGGGCTCCTTTCTTGCAGCGGAAAAATGCAAAGTAAGCAGCTTTTGCCTTTGTTGTGCATCATGTACCAGAGTTAAGGTGCCTAGGAAACGAGATTTCAAAAGCTCTGTTCATGTTAACTAATACATGTTTCTTGCTTTAAAAAATAGTTTGGACATATCGGAAACATTTGGCACTTTCTTTCTTACAAAGGTGGATAGTGGATGATGTCATGAGATTACCCCAAATAAGCATTTTTAAACTCATTTTGGAAAAAATCATAGAGAACAATACTGGAAATGAGGAATGCTCATAATAAGTTCCAAACAAGATACTTTAGGAAATTTTCTTTACCCACGAAAGAGGACGTTTTATTGATTGAGATTTTAAAAACACCATGCTCTCTCTACAGCATTGTTTTTGTAATTGTAGTCAAGCTCATCTTATGACGTCATCCGGTAACCAAGTTTCACAACTCTTTTTAGAGCACTTTAAGTGTTAGTTTTCATGAATTATGCGATTACAGTTTTAAATTTTCGTTTCATAGGTACTTTAAGGTTGGTTCCATACTGTTGTAATTGTCAAAGGGGCAGAAAATTTCGATGGAGGCGGCAGTTCTTGAAGCATAGAACCTTGTTTTGCAACTATTTGTTGTGCTTTGCAACAGTAACAGTACAGACACTGATAGTGGAATACAATTAGTAAACAGTTGCCGATCACTAGTTTGCAATTGAGTTTGACAATTAGATCTGTATGAAAAACAGCCATGTGGTAAACCTTTCTTTACTGTGAGTAAGTGGCCATACTCAGCAGAACAGTTATCCGTATGCAGGGATGTTTGTGTTCCACCCTTTAGCAGATTTCCACTGTTTTGTATGTTTCGGCGTATTTCTGGTAGATGTGCTCCTCCTCTACATTTTATTCAGTGGGACAGTGGCTATTGTGAGCTAGATTTTTCTTTTTGTTGTCGACAGTAGGGCATAACTTAGAATGAAAAGAAGCTTCTAAAAATCAGAATGCACTCTATTGTACCTGATCTGGAAGCTGAATCAATCTTATCGATTAACAACAAACAGCTAGGGTGTTAACAAATGAAACATTGAACTCTAGTGGTAGGTTTTAGGTGATGTCGTAATAAGAAGGGGAGCCTTTGCAATAAATGTTTGCAACAATTCACTCTATGGGTCTATTCTAGTATTTGATATGTTGTTTGTTCTTAGCGATTTGACTAGCCATTTTGATTTACCATGTTGGGGCCGAGAAAGAACGTAGAACACATGAACCAGAACCCAAAATATGATGGCAGCTGCTCCCTTCCCCATAGGAAAATAATTACCACGGTACTGCTGAGTTTGGTGCTGCTCAAGGTGAAAGGAACCTTTGTCTGGATGTTACACGTTTTCAAAACTTGCCACTCTTTAACCTTTCATGAAACTCGGATATTCCAAACTATACGCTGTAAGTGGAGTAAGGTATGGCAAGTTTTGGAAAATGTTCGCTTGCATGTGAGCTGTCTAATAACAATCTCAATATTATTTGCTGATAGTGTCCAATTGCATATGCAAGAAACCACTGTTCTAAGAAACATGTTAGAATCCATTAATCATCACTGTGCTTTCGTCACTGCTTTGTGTTTCACTTTGCCTCATAATGTTTTATCGTACTTGTTGCTGCGGTCTGTTAAAAAGGTTACAAATTCTAATTAAGTTGTAAAAGAATGGATTTTACTGTGATAAACAAGATTGGATTAACTAAACAATGTATAATTGTTTAAAAATTGCATAATGTAATAATTATTTAGTTAGAAATAAACAAGAGGATGAAGCATGACTTTGTGTATTCGAAGTATAAACGTTAGTGTGAGCTAAAAACATGAATTTATGTTGTTAAGAAGTAAAAAAAATATTCAATAATTAATTATTTGGTCGTAATTGTTTTAGTTTTCGTCAGTTATTGATATAATCTGACATGGGTATAATTGTGGTCAAAAGTAACTTCTTGCATTTTTCTGTTGTCCCAACAAACTAAGTGACTACTGTTGTCGTAATTACGTAATGCACCTATTAACGTTAAGCATATGTGGGGGATTTGACAGCGATCAGTTGCCCGTGATGGGATATTTGACCATTTTAATCAACAAGTTTTTACAGTATATAAGTGACTCATCTGACAGTCAACGATTGCCCTGGGGTGGGGAATTTGAACAGAAATCCTTGTCTGAATTCAAGTATACATGTAGTACACTGGAGATGTTCTTGGACTCTTCTAATGCATTTGTGTATTGGGGCATGTCACTCTGGAAACAATACATGGTCAACAACAACAACAGCAATTCTTTGTTTTGCACTCAGATTTACAATATACAATATAAATAAACAGAAGTAGAATGTAAGGCAGCACTTGAACTAAAGTAACTATGACTGGAAGTCATGTGTTCAGCAACTGCTTGTGAATCAGCGAAACAAGATTTGGTTTTAGTTGCAAGATCAGGCTGTATCTAGACACACAATGAGCAGCAAACCTAAAATAGTGTAAACCAAGGCTCCTTGCTGAAAAGTGGTTGCTACAAATAGTAGCTGTATTGAAAACGTGTAACCACTAATTATGTCAAGTATCGTGCTGCAGCTTGGCATGCATGCACTGTATCTTAAGATGATACTAAGTGAATATGTCTGGTGGGTTACTAAAATCCAAGGCCGGATCAAACGAGCATGATAGTTGATGAGAGTTCAAACTCTCGCTCTCATTTGACCGCCAACTCTCGTACACTCTCATCGACTTTCATGGACTCTGACGCGCTCTCATCAACTTTGAACATGTTCAAATTTTGATGAGAGTCAATGAGAGTTTTCGTTTATTTGTTTTGCGAATGTTGTCAACTCTCATGGACTCCCATCGTTTAACCACGCGCATGAGAATTGACCAGACTCTGGTCTAACTCTCATCACTCGACTCTTATAAACTCTCATTCTCGTTTAATAATATTAATACATTAATTTACAACAATGTATTGTCCCATTTCAGTAAGAATGTTTGTTTTGTTTTCATTTGAAGCGGAGGATTAGTTGTTCGTCACATTAATTATCCACAATATTCCAGATCGAAAACACTTTCCCCACCACGGTGATTAACTAATATCTTCATATGAGCAAATAAAGTTACAGGAAATTTTGCTGCTAAATCTGTTAGGGTGTTTACATTAACCATGTAACAGTGGTACCTAAGGAATTCCCTGGACAATAAAGATTAAATTACTACCAGATTTAAATAGTTACAGTGATTTTGACCAACTTGGATGACCCCAGTTACTCAGAGATACCTTTTGCCATTGTAAATTAGAATGAAAGTCAAACTTGGAACACAGTTAAAACTCATTGTAAAACCTTTATCACGTTATTGTGAGCATGTGTTGCAATGTATCTAAAAGACGTGGATTAACTTTGAGTAACTTTGATTACCTTTAATTAACATAGATATGAGAGTGAGTTAAAACTTATTTAATACCAGCTACTTGCATCCTCAAAATTTAATTCCTCACCTCTAATTTCAATATACATACATACATACATACTTTATTGATGTATTCCCCAAAGGGCTTTTCAAACCTCATTACAATATTAAGAATATATTTATATACAAAAATTGAAATATACAGAAATTGCTAATTATAAAAGTTATGTGGTAAAATATTGATAAGAATGCGAATGTTAAAATGTTAATCTAAAGGGCGTTATGCAAATTTTAGCACGCTCTATAAGTTTGGTATGGCCTTCCAGAATAAACCTCGCATCTTTTTTTCACATTTCACAACCATTATCAACAGCTGTTCACAGGCATTTGCCATAAAATCAAAGGGTATTTACAACGTTGTACTGATAAGTTGTACCTAAAGACTATTTCCTGGTACTATTGTCAATAATTTACATTTAAATACTTTTTTGCCTTTTAAACTCGTTAATGACAAGAAAGTATGATGGAAACCTGTTCTCATTAAGCCTAAAAATCTGCAGCCTATGTTTCTTTTTCACTGTATTTATCATGGATTTGTTTGAAAGCCATATCAAACAGTCTATTAAAAAGTATTTTATAACCTACCCAAACACATCTCAGAGAAACACTCTTGCATACCCAGTCAGCCCTTTGGGCCCTGTTTATCATGGCCATTTGCCTTGATTCACAACAATTTACTATTATTTAAAGTTATCGCACTTGTCAATATTCTGTAACATTGCACAGCATGATAGCCGTGTTCTTACTGATATACAGTGGTGGGTGAGCTTACTATAAAAGGAACTAGTCAATTGCCATTGTCGACTTTCCACCCTAATTAATAGTATTTGCATTTGATATAGTGATGGTGACGCAGACTCTGGTATTGGAATGGATTATCGCTCATCCGGACGGTAAGTGCTTGCTATCCAGTAAGTTTACTCCATGTGTATACTATAAACTGGTGGAGGTTTTCTGGACACATGGGATAGCCCTTTTGTGTTTGTTAGATCGTATCCTATCTGACACATTTTAATAACAGTGTGATTCCTTTAGGGGGATATGTTACATACTAGAATGGAGCAGATTTCGCATGAGTGTCAAAAAAGCCACGTCTTGTGTAATGTCTTTACTTTGTGATTCCATTGGTTCATCAATTTACTTCCAGCGAATCACAAAAGGAAGCAATCAGGGGGGGGCTAGAAGCGGGGCCTGGGACCGAGAATCTATGATCTCTCAGGCAGCCCGCGCATGCGCGCTACTAAT
>JANVCK010015235.1:0-13519 GCA_026546655.1 Epizoanthus illoricatus | reverse complement strand
AACCCGATTTTTAATGTCTGTCCCTGAGATTTATTGATTGTCAAGGCAAAATAAACGCCTGGTGGGAATAAAAGGGAGATCAGTATCGGATATAGACTTGCTGCAAGTCGACTCACATCGATGGACTCACAATAAGCGAGCACCGAAGGCGCGAGCGAGCTTGAAGCAGCCGAGCGAAGCGAAGGTGCGAAAGTGAGTCGACTTGTCGCACTTGCAGCACACCAAATTTCACCGACTTAAATCCTAGTCGGTGCGTGTCAGCCAATTATAATCGAGCATTGGCGTACTTGTCAATCATGATTGATCTCATCTCGAGCTCGAGTGTGTTGTCATTTCAGCCCGGTAAAGAAGCAGAGTAATCAGCCCTATGCAGGGCGGGGTAAGCGGAGTTTTGGTACTGGACTATGCAAGTATTGGAATGCAAGAGCTTGATAATTCGAACAATCTTCTCAGGGACTCCGTATAATTAATAATATTCCACAAACTGTCAAAATGCTATCGAAAGTTATTCGAAAATCGATAAAGTTCAAATACAGCGGAGCTTGCCACTCTAGGACTTGTTCAACTATGTTTCCGAGAACGAAAGTGTGTTCACTGGTGCTTCTTCCTTTCCTGTATGCAGCTTGTTCGTTTCGTAATCGCTCGTCAAGGACATTTTTAAATATCTCAATAATAATTCTTCCGAAAATCTTGCTCGTAACAGATAACAGTGTAACTGTGATCCCTCTCCAATTCTTGCAGTTAGACAAATTGCCTTTCTTGGGAAGCTTTGTTATCACTGTTATTCCTGCCGTGCAGGAATTTCTTCTTTTTCCAAGATTGCATTGAATATTGTATCGAATTCATTGGCTGTCTTTTCGGGGTTGACTTTTAAGATCTCTCTAGGTATGTTATCGATTCCAGCTGCTTTGTTGATTTTTACTCTTCTGAGTGCTGCTTTCACTTCGTCTTTGGCGATTGGATCTGTAGAAATTCGCTGATCTCCTCTATTGGTTCATTTCGTTCCGGGAAAATAGTTTCTGGGGATTCACAGTTTACAACTTCTTGGAAGTGTTCTGCCCATCGTTTTAGCTTGCTCTCTTTCGAAGTAATTTGATTGCCCGATTTGTTTTTTATGATACTTCCTTGTGACCTATTCTCTTTCCTTAGCTATTTTGTAATCGTATAAAGGGTACTCAGATCTCCTATCTTTGCTGCATTCTCTGCTGCTGCAGCTTGCTCATCTACGAATTTCCGCTTATCCCTTCGTGCCATACTTTTGAATTTTTTGTCCTTTGTACGATAATCTTCCTGAAAGTTTATCTTGATACGCTCCGATTTTGCAGTATTAATCTTTTCTTTAAGTTTTCTTCTTTCTTCGATTGCTTCCAGAGTTTCACCAGAAATCCAGGGTTTGTTCTTTTTCTTGCGCAGTCTCAGAACATTCTTAGCTTCTCTGCTCTATTTCGCTGGTTACTTCCACTTCGCTTTCGTTTTCTCCTGCTTCTAGTAGTACCTCGAAGCTGTTATTAAGTTCTAGTTTAAATCTTTTCTGAACTTCGGCCATTTTAAGTTTATCTAAGTTGAACTGGTTCGAAGGGGACATCGTTCTGGTGCTCCTTAATACGGTACGGCATTGTTTTTCTCAGAAATGTATTGTACTACCAAAACACCACACAAATTTTAGACCAGATTTAAAACTTACAACACTTTTGCGTCCTCTTTCTGAACTTGAGATAGACTGCAGGTTGTCCGAACTGAGAGATGGTGTTTGGGAGGATCTGGACGTAGCGATTTGTTGATTAGAAGTGTGGGGTAATTGAAAACGACTTTGTGTGGGAGAAGTAAATCTGGACTCGTAAAATAATAAAAACATTGCTGCAATGATACAAATAAAGCTATTATACATCAATAGTCTGGTTTATTCCCATGCAAAGTCTTACAAATTGCCTCAGACGGCTCTAACCAACAAATTATAAGCTCCTCTCAATACTAACCATCGGCTTAGGCAGTTTGTGGTCAGACATGTATATGGGAACAAGTCCCTGTCGCAGTACCCTGCGTGGTTATTCGAGCTCGATGCGTGACATCACATGCAAAGCAATCGGAAATGCCCAGCCAGAGGCCTACACTGAATTCCAAGCACGGGCATTGGAAAGGGTTGGTTGATGTCAATAATGATCTCCAAACCTTAACAGTCTGTTGTGGTGTGTTCTAGAAGTCGTACTTCTCACTTACACCTCCGCTGCAAGCCATTTTATCCCGTTTTGGTTATATCGCTCGCCACGTTCGCCATTCTATATTTCTGTAGGATCCAATCTCCCCACGCGCTGAGTCGCCGAGTTACTCAATGACGTAAATGGCATAGATACCAAAAAAATTAGAAGGATAGGAGCAAAGTGGGCGTTGTCTCAGTCTTGATCAATAAAATACGCCAATTACACCCCACGTGATATTTTCCAGTAGATCGAGCGCCTGTGTGCCTCTGGATCCACTGTACAAAAGTGAACCAATTATTTTCAGAGCATGCTATCAAAACCTCGACTAAAATATTTGTGGCTTTACATCAAACCACCTCCCCATTCTGTCTCTAGTTCATTTCAGGATCAACTTTTGAGCAGTCAGTGTCTGTTCGGTAATTCTATTCGATTCCCGCAGACTAAAACAAATCTTTCTTTTCAGAACTCAGAGCTGCATTTTTTAAACCGTTCTAGGAACCAGAAATTTCAATAGCGTGATAATTGAAAGATGATTAACTAATCGACTTCCTAGAAACCCTTACACATTCGTGAATATGGTCTAGATTTTCGCTTTCTTTCGTCTTTTAAAATCGGTTCAAATTGTGTTGCATTGTAAATTATTTTAATTATTTAATTCTATTCTGGCTTTATGCTGGGGATAGACGTTGTAACAGACTTTCTATAGACAAGCAGTTGTAGTTATAAGTGAAATGCTGCCAACGGTTTTCATAACTCAACAAGAATGAGTTAAATGCAAATATAAATTTAACCGCTCAATACGGACTTGATCGGGAGGTATTCGATGTCGATGCAAACTGACTCACTCAGACTCAGTTACTTGCAATACTTTTAAAAGAACTTCACGTCAACCTACTGTTCAGTGTTTTGTTGCAGTGTCAGCGGTGCTGTTGTTCACCCTTCCAAAGCCAGACACTGTGCAAGTGCACGTTTCACCTTCCGACGGGACTAATGGTTTAACGCCACCTGTCCACTGTCGGTGCGGCGAAGGAAGATCAACCAAATCCAACACAGAGCCTCGTCAAGCGTTGAACCCGGAACATGCTGGGACAGTGGTTAACTTACAAACAAAAATAAATCCTGTCGCTGGAGGATTCAATTTACAACATATCGAAGAACATATGTAAATCCCCATACAAAGTCTTTTCATTCACTATTCACTACTCACATAGGACGTGGCTAGACTGGTTTTACACAGCCAGATAACCCCAACTGTGGCATTGAGGATTAAGTTCCACATAGATGGCATCATGTTCTATAAAGCTTTTGTTTCCAAATGTTAATTTGGAAATGTTCGATGAAGCTCAAAATCAAAAGAAAACAAGTGGCAACCTTGCGCGATATCACTACATGGCCGTACGCGGTGGACGTTCGAATGAAACTTGATCGAAGCGGCAATATGAAACGAGACATAAGCACAGATACGCAGATGAAGGTTACAGTTAAAATTCTTTCAGGTTTTCAGCAATAGCACTATTTAAAATAGACTTTTGGACTTGAATAATATCGGGCCTGCTATTTATGAGAATAAAAGTGGGACTTCGCATCGGAAAAGCTTGATTCTCTGCCGAAACTGAACTGGGGAACATAGGCTGTTCATGGAAGGCTTTCCACCTGACGTCTCACGAATTCGTTTCGTCCCCATGCTGCTAGCCATTTCCGTGACTCTCGGACTCATAGTGAGACGACTGGGAACGAGTCTGCCGCAGATGCAAATTTTAAAGTGTAAAACTAAAATTTCCGACAAAAATTATTCTTACTTACTCCCTTACTCCCGCCCAAGCACTGTGAGATTAGCAAAGCCATATGCATGTACATCAAGAATCATGGCCAAATGTTTGAAATTCTGAATGACACTCAAATATTTGTTGTTAAACTACCATCATTTTTTTGCAACTCACGTGCACCGATATCTTTCAAAAATAAAAAAAGTCTTGTAAAATGCGAAGAGAAAAGAAAAACAACGAAAACAAAAATAAATAATGAGAGGCGCTACTTCTTGAAGTGCGTCATGCCAGTTACGTCTTCCGTAGCAGTACTCTGAGCAGTATCAGTTTAAATAGTGTTACTTATTTTTACTTACTTCATTAGATCTTCTTCCTTTCTGTTCCGTGTTCAAATCGCCTTCTTTATTGCCCTTGGCAGCCCTCAGACTTTTTCCGTTCACAAACCGAAGTTCCATCCATGCCTTCGGTTCAACCTAAACACTGCGCTGACCATTGTTGTAAATTTTCAAAATAACTGTTGCACCAACTCTTGCACCATCCGTCGCTATTGGTTGCTGTTGGTTGTTCAAGCTACTATTGTTTCGATGTTGTTCTTTATTTTGTTTCATTAGTCATAGCAACAATAGCTTTCTGTTTAGTCGTCCAACAATGACCTCTTGCTATTTGCTAAACTGTTATTAGTTGCTCAAAACGCTATTGTTTTTTTATCTGTTCATTGGTCAGAATTCGTTTTGCCGAACCCAAATATTGGGAAAAATTATAAATACATTTTTAAATTAAGCCGTCCGATCAGCCTTTTAGTTTGTCCTGTTTGTTTATCAGAATAACAATACCTTTCTTACTCGTGTACCAGTCATTTATTGCTATGTCCGCGCTAAATTTTCTCTCGGAGGTAGGTTACGAGGCAAAGAACAGAGTGGGGGTTGGGCTAGAATTTGGGATCTTGGATTACAAGCGCCAGGTCTACCACACTGCCTCGATTTAAGCAGTTTTTTTATTACAGTTAAATTCTTATCGATTTCATCGATTATACTATTGATTTGGCAAGAACGAAATTTATGTTTTAAAAATGCTGAGTGGCAATTTTATATCCAGCAAAACCGTTATACTGTCCATTCAGACTACAAAACAAAACTTCTCGTTGAAGAGTGCTAAAAATATCTGAGAAATATTTCCTCGCCGAGTTTCCATTGAATCAGAAGCCGGTACAATTGGTGCGTTGTAAATATTGCCCTATTCCAAGCGAAAGGTCAGTTTCTGGTCTTTTACTATATGAACTAATCTTCCAGCACTTTCGTGCGTTGGTTTTCGCAGTTTCAGAACTGAGCAAAATGAAAAAAAATGATACTGACAGTTTTAACAAGTACAGCACTTGTAGAGGCCATCAGTTACAGGTTTTGCAAAACAAAAATAGGCATTTACGAAATATGAATCTGTTCGCAATGATGTTTATTGGAAACAACTTAGTGACGTAATAATCGATTCAATTAAGAGTCACCGAGATTTTCAAGTCTTGTGCACTCTATCCCTTCTTGCTGCTGTGATTTTGAAACCGATGTAAGCCTGTGATAATGTACGGTTTGGGGTCATATTTAGACTTGGGTTTGGACCGATGCTGGAGTAGGAGGGCAGTACTTTTATGCTGTGCGTTCTGCCATGGAATACTATTTTTTCCTTTGCTTTTAGTGCATCTTGGTTTCGTTGCTGGAGGTGAGCGTCTCGTGGTGGTATCTACTAGTTATGGGAGTTTCACCGCTTGGTACGGCTTACGACTGAAAGGCAATTCAATTCTACTGTTGCTTTACCTGTTGTTGTAGCTTGGTGTTCCCCCTGTTAGTGGTGCAGAAACTTGAAGATTTCCTGTTTGCATTTCTGCCTTCGTCCCGGCCAATATACCAAAATTACTAATTGCCTTCATAACGTTTTCAGCCATATCATTAGCTTTTGGTTCCTCAGGGCTGATTCACCCAGCCTAGCACATGTATATCTGATACGCATGGCTGCCGACATCATTGAATAACAATCATTCAGTACGTAGTTTTGACAAACTCCAACTTCGTTATGTCATATTTAGTTTTCTGATCTTTTAAGTGATTTTCGCTGATTTTCGTTATTGTCATCGTTTTCAGCGTTTTGTATCCTGGCAAAACGTTTGTGGCTCCGAGTATTGTGATCGGCTAATTGTTAAACTTATTTCACTCCTGAAATTCCTTTCCCAGTGAAGATGTGTTCCTTGGGATATTGAACGTTATTGCGAATGTCGGTGTATTTCTTGAGGTAGCTTAGCTCGTCCTTTACCTGTAGTTTCGATGCGATTGTCGCAATACTTGATCATAACTACAGAAAGTCAATAAATATTCTCGGGTACTACATTCTACTGGTTCTTGAATTCTCGGCAGCCTCACGTATTTGAATTCCCAAGATAATACGAAAGTGTCGTCTCCAAGGAACTTTCAAGATGGATGTATTTACCCAGATTACCCGTATGTTGTTTTGAGTTCATTCGGTAAAGTTATCACTGCAACAACTTTGTTCCTCGGATTCTAACTTAAGATTTCTCTGATCGAAGGTCATTTTGGAAGACTTTCATTCTCAAAATGTCTTTATCTGTCTGTTAATGCTTGCGCTGAAATAGTTTCTACTATATCACAGTTATGACGGCTTTTCGAACAGATGCAAATCTTCATCGACATACGGCCTTTTCCTTTCAAAAAATCTGGCGCGCAATCTCATTTTTCATTTTAGTTCACTTTGGATTTCACAGTTTCTCTCGTGCGTTAACATCTTTTCTGTTCTAAGCAGAGACAGGAAGAACTGCACTGACTATCAATCTATCTTATTTAAAAATTCTTCATTTTCTGTAATTAACTGAAATTGCGAGCTGTAAATAGGCTTTATGATTATTTCTTTTTGAGATAAGCAGGTCTCAGGTCAACTTCCTCAGTGTATTTTTGGTGTCTCACATGGTCTAGATTTCCACTTTCTTCTGTCTTTTGAGCATCAGCTGAAGCTGCATTGCTAGACTTCTCACTCGCATGAACTGCTTCTGAAATTGGATTCTTTTGTCTACGTTTACCAGGAATGGCAAAAGAGTTCCAATTCTTCTCTCTACGCGGATGTATTGCATAGTTAGGTTGTGTCGCCTTGTCTTTCAAGGTCATCGACGCACAGGTTTCTCTATCACTCACATCACTAGAAATGGGGCCTGAAGACAAGCATGGTTGTGATGATTGCTGATTCAGTCTTGTGCTATTGTCTAGGCTCTGCGGGGCTCGTTCAGGTTTTGTCCTTTGTTTCGTTGGTAGACTTGGAAATGGAGTAGCAACCATCTCTTGTGCCTCCTTTGTCTTGTGAAAATGTTTGGTCTGATGTCTTCTTAGTCCCGAAGGCCATGTTACAGCGCCGCTTTGCTCTCCACGCTTGATAGACTTTGGTGAACTGATTGGAAGTTGGACACATTTCTGGCTAAGATCTTTCATGGTGTCCTTGTTCACTGGATCATAGGCGTATGGTCCAGCAATGGTAAATCCGACGTAGAACCACAGGTCATCCTTGCTTTCATGGGGATATCTGGCCTCGTCGAAGCGTACTTGAATCCCTTCGTAGGTGATCATACCTTTGCTTTCCTTCTGTCCATGAAGTCGCTGTAACTTGTCGGCAATTTTTTCACTTCGCCAAAACTGTGTCTTCACCTGCTCAGACCTGCCATGTGTTTGGGAAATCTCTTGAGCAGATATAAAAGCATCCAATCCTTTCTTCTTGCCAAGAAAATACTCGGGTCTAGATTGTCGGTTCCATCGGCCTCCCTTCTTCCTTTGTACCAACTCGCCACATCTTCTGGCAGATTCTTTTGTCAGGTGCACGTTCGTGTCGAGGCTGCCGTTTGGAGTGGGAAAATGGATCATGTAATTAAACAAGTGAGCCCACTCTGATTTGCAATATCTGTCGACCCATCTCTCAATGATGACTTTCAGCTCGTCAATTGAAGGTTTCTTTTCCAGGCACAGACTGGCCTTGCAGCAGATCAGCATGGCATGAGAGGTCACATGGCCAGTTGTACAAGGATTCTTCAGGAGCCTGCAAATTGCTTCAAAATCCTGCAAATCCATATGTTTCCAATCCCCATACGAGTTTTCGTTGTTTCGGAAAAGAATATCTTGAACAAGTTGTTCACAATAGCTCGGCTGATGTTTCTCAGAAGAAGATGAAGTCGGAAACATTTTCCTGTCAAGCCCTGTAACTTGATAAAAGTTCCGACGGCACTCTGAAGCCATGATCTTGGCTTGGTGAAGACGTTTCTTCTCGGTTTCATCGTGGCTCAAATTGTGCCAGATTCGCATTTCTCCAAATAGGTCATTCAGCTTTTCGTGAATCTTAGGAATAAATCCTTGGATATATTCGTGGTCTGATGGATCCAATGACTTCATGCCATGTGGTATTTCATCTCCTTCTAAGTACTTAGTAAAGCTGGATCCTTCATTGAAGCAAGGAAGGCATTTTACGACTTCAAGAAAGAAGATTGAAAGCTTGATCTGTCCAATGACTGGATACTTGCTGCTGTCATGGGCTTCACTGGCACAATGGCAAGCTTTGCTGTAACTTTCGTCTCCTCGACGACACGTCTCGGTTGCATTCTTCACGATTGTGTATGTTTTGCCTCGTTCTATATGTTTCATCGTATCCCGGAAGGCACGGAGTCGAAGCCATTCCAAGAATCCCTTGATAAGATAGTTATATGTGTGGGACTGGTGCTTTATTGCCATATCTACGGCAACGTGAGCGGCACTGAATCCGTCCTTTAGCTTCTTTGTCTTAACGCCACCTTGTTTTTGTGCTACTTCTAGCATTTTGTGGAACAATTCTTTGTAATCATCAATACCGTTGGGACCAAGCTCGCGCCCAATGAATCTTGCCAGTTGCTGCCAGGCGTAGGCTTCGGATGTTTTTTCGCAAAGTGTAATCAACAACTGTAGCGCTGCTTGAATACCAAGCGCCTTTGGCTTCGACTGTTCTTTCTGTACGTCCATGATGAGCTGCGAGTAGGGTGATCGGATTTCAGAAAACTCGCATACATCCTCTTCCCAATCAGTAGATTCGCTACCATCACTGTCCTTCTTGTTCTCTTGAAAACCTACCTTGACACGGTCGAGAAAAGTCTTAACTATGTCATCAGACAAATAGGTCTTGACGTATGCACTGCTTTGCAGAAGATCTTCCAGGACAGTCATCGCAGTCTCATATGCGTTTACTGACTTCATTACAACCTCAGCGACAAGTGGATGTGCGGGTCTCCAGCCGTGAAATCCAATGTTTTCATTGTGATCATCCAACAGCAGTCCTCCAAACGCGTCGTGAACCCGATCAGTTCTTGCAGTGTCTTTGTCGTCCTTCAGGAGATCGTAGAGCATATCACTAACAATAGCATGTGGCAAGATCACTCTGCTATTACTGTAGAGATACAAAAAACAGCAGTAGTGGAGGACTTTCTCGCGGACTGGTTTGACAGAGTCGGCATCCAATTTTTGCTTCAAGATACTATCGACGTGGTTTCTCAACCTCTCTTCAATCTTGACGTATTTCCGTCCAAATAGCTCAAGGCCAAACCAGATGAATCGTCTCTCCCTCTCAAGCACCGCCTCTGCTCCTTTTCTCTTGTCAGGATTCTGCGTTGCGTTGATAAGAATTTCCTTCACTCGATTCAGTTCAACTTCATCCAACTGCCTCAGTGGCGGAATACTCAATCCGTGGGCACCAAATGATTTGGTTGACATTGGGACTGTAGTTAGGACAACGCACTTGCTCTTTGAGTCTCTCTTGATAAGTCGATCTATAAGGCCATTCATTGCAGATTCAAGAAAATTGTCTACTAGAAGTAACACAGGTAAAGCATATTCAATGCTTCGATCATCGTACCGCACGTTGTACAGCTGTTCCACCTGGAAATCGGTTTCTCTGGTAATTGCTTTTACAACTGCACAACGGTACTTCTCACGTTTGTTCCAAATAACACGGCGACAGAGGGTCGTGGCACCAGACCCTGGCTCATAGGGAACTCTTACAACTCTTAAATGAAGAGAAACCTCACAAAGTGGCTTCGTTAGTTCACGTAGCTCGTCTTCTACTTTGCGGCTGAGTTCTCGTTCAATCGTCCGTTTGATGTCATGCTCATAAAAGAGATTTGGCTGCTTTACTTGTTCTCCTTGGTAGAAACTGCTGCGAGCCTTCTCTATTTTCTCCACCTTCTCACTGGCCATGGAAGAAGGGAATTTGGGTTCTGGAGTGTAGATTTCAAGATCTGCCCACGAATTTATCAACTTGTTCAGAACGGGTTGGTGCTTTCCGTTGTAGTATGGAAGCTCTGTTGTAGCATCAACTTCTTCAAAATTGCTTGGCCCAACCATGTCCTTCACATTTTGCTCCAGCAAACTCCACGGTATTCCGGCAATGCAACACTCTCTTACTTTCGCTCTCAGGACTTCTTTTGACTTTTCAACAAGGCTTTCTGCATACTCTTCCCGTTCGCAGAGGATCGTAAGACATTTCGAAGCAGACTCTCCCAGGATACTAAAGCAACACTCAACAATGTCACTCATTTGGGGAATTGCGTTTTCACTTAAGCACAAAAACACAAAATTCAACCGATCTCTGTCAAAACAGTCTTTGTATGCAGTTAAGGCGCGGTACATACAATCCTTGGCTTTAAGAATCCACTCACCTTCTGACATGGATTCTTGCTGTAGAACCCAGGTTGTACCTCGAAGGGATACGCTCTCATTTTGATTGCCAAACCCACTGGCCTCTCCCTTCTTAAAGTCATCCAAATTCTTGATTTTTGCACGGGCAGCATCATTTGTCTCATTGCAAACATAGTACAGACCATCTTTCTTTGATTCTTGATCAAATGGATCAAATACTGCCACGAACGGAATGTTTCTTAGGAAAGCAAGGCATGGGCTGCATCGGTACTCGGGCGACAACTTGTTAGCAATGAGAACGTATCCGTATTCTTTAAAATCTAAGTCTCGTAGCCTGTCACGGACTCTAGTACTCATAGTTTGTACATCGGTATCATTCAGTTTCACCTCTGGAAAAAAAGTGTAATGGAATTAATTTATCATGGTAGTGCCTGCTGTTTGTGAGTGCTAGACAGATACAAATCCTTATACGGTTTGTTTTGGGTTATTCTGGAACTTTGGCTAACCAGAATAGTAAAGATAGCCACAGGTCAACTAGGACCTATATGAGTAGGGAATATAAAACTTTATATGGGACAGTGCTAGAGGGTACAGTGGTAAATGTCGCACAAACTCCTGCAACCTACTGGCCCTGATGCGAGTATTTTTTATAACTGACTATTGTGTCAGTTTTGCCTTTGAAAACATTTGTCTTGTATCTGACTTGTAAGTTTATTTCTTGCTTCAATTACAATTCACGTGAATTCAAAACATTTCGAACAGAAAATGTGAATCTTCGTTAGATCCCATACAAACTCTTACATTCCCTACTCATATAGGGTCTGGTTATATTACATGTGCATATCTTTGCTGTTTTGGTTAATTCTCATAGAAATTCTTATATTTCCCAGATTCCGTACTCACATAGGACCTGGTTGGCCTATGAGATCAGAAGGGTAAATATCATTCATCGGGGGTGACTCTTGACCATGAAATAACACAAGAAGGTGTCAATTTTTGATCCTTCACCCTTGCTTTGGTGTTCTAAAAAAATTATACTTTTTACTCTTCTCTGCGAAGAACAAAGTTCAAGGACCTCTCATATGGCTAAATATTTATCTTCTTTTTGTTTGCTATGAGGTAGATCTCTTAAATGCTAACAGAAAATCTAAGGTAACAAGGAAAGGTAAATTTCAAAAGAAGAAGCAACGAAATCATTCTTACCTTGATTCCGTTCATAAGCGTGACCTGAAAAAGAAATTGATTTGTTCAGCTTTTGTCAAAAAAATTATTCTATATATATTGTTAATTATATATGGTCTTTTTACTTAGCTTGCCATTGCTAGAAGCAAAGGTTATCTATCTCTTAACACAATCATGGAAAAGTTGCCTTTTTTACAGACTCCCAAATGTACAAACGGCAGATGATATATACGATATTTCTTCCAATAATTTGTTTTGAGTGCATGTTAAACGCAAACGTTTCAAAACGTTTTACCACATATGTTGTACTTTAGGTAACATGCTGCTACAACTGGCAGTATATGATAATCATCAAACTATATTGTGAGAGACGTTCATCGCATGGGTGGTAATATAAAGATTTAGTACCACGTATACGTGAGACGCGAATGTCAAATATGACCACGTGACCACATTTTCCCGCGTTTGCCTTTCGCCGTTTCTACGTGGAGGTAAGCATTTTCGCGATTGTTGTTTACGCAAGATATTTTTCCCTTATTTTCATAACGAAAAATTATTTATACTTCGTAAAAACAACAGCAAATCTTTCAAGTTCACGTTTGCCGTTTCACGTGTACGTGGTGCTAAATCCCTCTAATATCGGTACGTGGAACATCACCTTGCAACTTGAACGTAGCACTGCCGCGCGACAAATTAAATTCCGCAAAAATGTTCCTCGTTCCCAGCAGCTTAGAGGACACAAACGTTCCGTAGTGCCGCTCCGCACGCACCATGATCAAAGAACGGTTTATTTTAACAATCTTTACCTAATTTAGCTTGTCTCTTCCATTCCTTGTACTTTCTCCCAAGAGGTTCTTTAACTTGCTTGTTTCCTTCATGTTGAGCCACAGTAACAGTTGATCCATTCGTTCGGATGACGATTCCCTCCCATTCATCCATTACCTTGTAGAAATCTGACAGCCGCTTCTTGTCCTCGTCTTCAGGTCTTGCACTAGAAGAAGATCTCTTCTCTTTCCAGACTTTGGAGTAATACAGGTTCTCTTTGCACAACGTCCAGTCCCTTGAGACTTCTATCTCGATCACGTGCAGGCCAGTAGTTCCCTCTCCTTCCTCAACAACGGGAATAAATTCAATGTTGATACAGTTCTGATCTCCTCCTTTCTGTAGTGGACCATCGTCACTTCTAATGTGATCATCTAAAACTGCTTGAAACGCCTTCACTATATCATCTATAACTGACTCAACATCAAGGCCAAGAACTTCGCCACGCATAAACTTAGCATTCTGTTCTTGACAGTCACCAATACCAAAATATATTATTCCTCTTTTGTCTGCGTTTAGACAACCACAGATAAAACGTTTCGCTTTTTCCATGATCTTCCAGGGAAGCCTGTTCTTGATTTCACCGGTGAATCCTTTCAGCTCAACTTCACGATTCTCCTCGACATCCAGAACGCTGCCTTTGGTGTAGTGAATTTCCTTTCCTTTGGTACCAAAACGTCTTGGTGGACCTGCATAAAGTACGTTACATGCGCGTATTAGGCAGCCCTGGATTAGGCACTATGAACGTTTCAAGTCTCTACCCTCTACGTGGAATTCTTAGGCCCGGGTCAAACGTCGATCTTCACATGTGCCGAACTAAATTCAGCGAATTAAGTACATGTGAAGTTCGACGTTT
>JANVCK010015124.1:0-13520 GCA_026546655.1 Epizoanthus illoricatus | reverse complement strand
ATACTCCGCATTTTCCATACTCCGCATTTTCCACACTCCGCACTCCGCACTCCGCACTCCGCGTTTTCCATCCAACCCTTTTATTCGGCATATTTGAATGACGCCTGAGGTCTGTTGATTGTGAAAATTGATCTTCTTCGAACTGACCTTTATATACTTTCACACCTTTAAAAAGTAAAAGCTATCTTCTATACAGTATACGGGGAAAGTTTCTACAGGTGAACATACCAAGTTGAGATGTATTTCTGCAATTGTTCGGTTTAAAGGAGTCTACACGCACAAACATCTTGTGGTATATTCACTGAATGTCAAATTCTCTTGTGATCGTTTGAACATCTAGAGTGATTTTAAAACCAGATAAACACTTCTGAAATTAAAGTAATTTCCAATACGTCCATGGTCCCTCTACATGAAATACGAAAGTAAACTGGTATATAAATTCAAATCATCAAATTAAATATGGTTAGTTCTTTCTAGGTTCGCAGCATCAAAATATGGCAGCGTTCTCGGTATTGCAGCTACATCTCCTACTTAAAATATGTTTGTTCGTTCCAGGTTTTCAGCATCAAAATATGGCAGCTTTCTCGGCATTCGCAGCTACATTTCCTTCAGGTAGTTGCTCAAAGACTTTCCACTCTCCAAGTGACCTTCATATGCCTCCAGCCAGATCAATCCTTTCATAAACACTTGATACAAAGTGAACTGGTCGGTCCATCGCGCGGGGTAAAAGTGACATATCTTGGTATAACCTTCTCGTGCTCCGAGCGTATGGTCGCTTCCTGATACACTGCCATTGAGTACTGTACCGCCTTTGTAGTAAAGAACTGACGGACTGCTCACGACCATGTCAGGGCATGAACTTGGAAAGTCACTTGGGACGTAGATTCGTAACGTATAGTTCTTGTTGTTCGATGTTGTCATTCTCACTTCTGCCTTCGTGTCTCCGGTTGGATTGATCCAAGTCACTCTGTTTGAGAAATACTTTTCTAAGAGTTCTTTCTCTATTCCAAGCCGTTTCCGCTGAGCTGAAGACCAAGGCATTATCTGTCAGGATGTTTAGCAATCGATAGTTGCAGTTTGGCAGTGAGTACAACTGGAGAAACTAAACGAAGTGTCAAAATAACAGACCTTATATACATATTTTGCTTCGTGGCTAGGATTTCCCCGTCATTTCCGGGAAATGATATGAATAAATAAATAATAATGCTGTATAATTCATAGTTCAGTATTTATTACAAGTGCATTACTGAGGAACTGCTCATATTTCACGCTGTGGGCTGGGAGTGGAAGAATCACGGAAAAAATAATACTTGCACGATCAAAATCTAAAATCGCAAAGATCAAGTCCACCAAAATAAGTGGGCCTATCCAAATGGCAAAAAATTACATGCTGCAAAACCGAAAATCGCGAAATCCGAAAAAAAAAATCATGCTGTCTCTTTAGTTTTTCTAGAGGGAATGGTTCTCCACGAATAGACTTTCTTAAACAGTACGTTGTTCTTATCGCAGTTACATCAATGAGGTTGTGCAAAGTGTGAACGCTTTATTTAGTTTATACCGACACAATATACATGTATGTAACCAATCAAACTTTGCATTAGAATAATACCAGTTAATTAAAAGGGCACAGATTGAATGGATAATAATTCGACTTGCTAACGTAGTCTTAAACTCATCTGAGCTCTTTTCATCCCAGCTCTGTCCCTGTATAACACCTGTCTAGTTCTGCTACAGAGAAAAGAATGGCCACCAAATCTTCCCTTGGTGCTGTTGCTGCGCTACTATATATATTTGACTCTGCAATCTAAATTGTTCTTTAATACCCTACTTGATGTTTAGCTCATTTATATCTAGAAGAGATCTGGCACAAAACACTGCTACACACCACCGTTTATCTTGTGTTGACTGATCCTTAAAAACGTTTGTAGTACATTGTTACTATGAAAACAATATGGAGTATAAACTGGAGCTAACGTGCACGTAAACGTGAACCATATCGTCGATATTGTCCGCTCAAATTACACTGGTTGCAGTGCAGTCTTACGTTATCTACGACTGTCTTAAAATTTCCTTTTTCGGTTGTTCTGGAAGCGTGCGTGCGCACAGACTTTATGCGTCGGCTACCTGTATCGCTTGTTAGAGTTGGGTCCTGTTCTGGAAAACGCGATGGGAAGTCGACTCTCCACTCTCGATCATGATGAATGAAGGACATGCTAAGATCTTGAGTTGCCGATTCCCTCGTCATTACAATATCGCTTGTACTTGGGAATTGTACTAAACTATCGTGAATATTCCTCAACAAGGTTTGTCCCCTTTCCCTCGAATACCACTGATCTCGACGTGTACATTTGCTGGCTTCGACGGTTGAAGGGGAGCCGGTTAATCCCCGATCGACAGTATAATCGAGATTAAGGAGTGGCCTCGCAGGCGGCTTGGGGAGGTGGCGATTCGCAGTGTGCCCCGTTCCTCGTCTTCTGTTGTGGACATCATCTTGTTGTGTTGGAAAGGGAGATGCAGCAACAGCACGGTTGTAGTTAGCCATCATTCTTGTTTGCTTTGCTCTCCTTTTGAAGCCTGCTACCAAGGGCGAGGAAACTTGTCCCCAGCTCTGTGCTGAAACCTCCTGCCCATTTCTGATGTTGCCGCTTATACGAGGTATATTTCTAAACGGACTCTTGCCGCATATTGGAATCACGTTACCATGACGATAGTTGGAGCTTCCTGTAAACATGTACGGCGATAGCTTCACCTCCGTTGCCGATGTTATGTTGGCAATCATGAGCAGAAAGCCGGAAACACCTCTGGGATAATTTCTAACCACCGTATTCACATCCCCACTGCTTGGCTGATAGAGATTCAAGCGATGATGTGAGTGCCACTCGCCGATGTGACACAACATATAGTCACAGGTCAACATGTTGCCCACTCGCTCGAGATAGGGAATATCTTGGTAAAAGCTGTATCCTGTTCGTTTGCAACCTTCGCCCGGGCCAAGCACGATATGAGCGACTGGATTGCGACCGTTGTTCCACAGACCAAACAAAGTGCCTCCGGTCTCAAGATCAGGATACTGGAGCACCCAAGACTTGATTTGCCTGATATCTTCCTCGAACAGATACAGTGAAAATGACTGATGATGGAACGCCATGATTACCTGAAATTCAAAAGGCGCCAACAGCTTGCACATCAATGGCAACACGCATGCCTTACCAAGAAAGCCACTGACACTTCTGAGAAAGCTAAATCGCTGCGCCGGCGCATAGACGCCATGATGTCAAGGTGACAATTTTTTTTATTGCGTCAGCAATTCCTGGAAACTAGCGCCGTCGGGGCATTTATTGACGTCAATACATATGGGCACTCTTTACTGTTGGGATGGGAAGCCTTTCTTTCAATAAATTGTATTAAGGTTTGGCGAAAACGTGAGCATAAATATTCACAATTTGAAAGATAATAATATCAAATATAAACTAGCGCTAGCTTAACGTTGGTACTATGAAAAGGATGGTTGTGAATTTCCCCGTATCTTCTAAGAATAACTCATGATTTCTCGGAAAACACGTGATTTAAAGGGTGCCGATTGCTTCATAAACTTGACAATAAATAGCAAACAGATCACTTGATAGTTGTCAATCTGAGAAGTTGTTGTAGCAGTTGCGCGGCGTTGGAGTCGCTCGAATCAGAAAGCAAGAATTGCCATTACCTCATTGACACGAACAAAAGCGTCTAGAAAGCAACAAATCCTGCAACAAACAACCGCTAAGGTACACTGTTACTCGCTATCAAACCGAAACGCTGTCATGTCTGGTCGGGTTCAACAGCATCTTGAAAATCCAAGCAGCAGCGAAGTTCTCGAGTTCAACCCAGCGACTGGTAAACTTGAGGTTGTCACTAAGAGAGGATCACAGCAGCAAAGATCACATCACTCCTCACAGTCATCCAGATATGGCCCCGATCAGAGAGTTGCTCTGGATATGAACAAGCCAGGCCCAGGAGGATTTTTCTGCCAAGAGCGTGAAGACCTTCAGTGAAGGGCTGATTGTAACTTATGAGAATTCAGCATTCAGCAACTCATAATGAGAATGTTATATGAACATTTAGGAATGGTACAATTCCTGAAATTTCACAAGATACAGCTTATAAATATAAATATAATACTAGCTATTTCCTGCCAGGAAACGAATCGGAATGTTTAATTTGCTGCCACATCTGGAGGAATTTGAGGACAATATCAGTGACAGTTGGAGCAAGACCATCTAGATAACATTCCACTATACTGAACTGACAATTCACAAATTAAACTCATGATGCTGGGACTTTCCGTAATCAGTATATTCTACATAATATTTAACATCAACGAGCCTCAAGAGGATCTTGGGCGAAACAAGCAGCGATAAACAACTGGATTAGCTCTCATCCTTCCCTAATTTTATTCCGATATTTAACCAGTTTCCTCAGCCAGGCTATCATCCACGAGTTATGTTATTCATCTCTTCAATTTGGTTGAATCACTTCGTAAGTAGTTTTACCATGTAAACCGCAGATTGATAAATGTTATAAAGATTCTACGAGTAGTTTAATGTAACGTTTGCTGATTTCTATTGCGGGGAAGGAAAAAGGAATTCAACGAAGTTAATTTGTCCTATACATATTTATTTTGACATATTATTAAAACAGATTTACAGGGAATACAAACTTTTGGTTTCGTTTTATATTTATCGAAGAGTAATTTCTTTTATTCTTTCAATGTTTCCAGTTTTCAAGAGAGATCATTTTTATGGAATTAAAGTAACTTTTTCTATTTAGCAAGCTTCTGAAGACAATTTTGTTCTCAAATAATTCGTATGAGAAGCAAATTGAAACAATTCAGTTCTATTCTTATGCAAGTTTGAATTTTGGTTAGGGAAAATTCCCTTCTGCATACCGGCTAGATTGCAGAATACCCCCCCCCCCACTCAGATAATTTGTTACTGCGCATTCTCCGTTCTATAGAAATATATGCGCAGTAGATTCAGGAACAATAGTGGAAGGGTCGTGGGGGGGGTATTCTGTAATTGCTCCATGCATCTTATCAGGAGGTGAGTCCAAAAATCGGGTGCATTGCTATTTAATAGGGCACTCACAGTCACAGTATATTGATATTTTGATGTAGCGGATGCCCTTACTAATCACAATGCCTTCTGACTCTGTCCCTGCAGATCTTGGTTTAATCTACTGATGACTTACATGAGTACGTCTACATGTACACTGCAATCTGTGCTAAGATCCCTGTATTCACCAATCACTGATGTACTCAGACAGGTAATTATATGTACATATTCTTGTTGTTGGTCATGATCTTTCCTTTGTCCTTGTTATTTCTCCTTTTTCATCTCTTTTGCTCATGTTCTTGGTGTACATGTACTCTATGATTCATGTATGTATGTTGAGGACAGTCCCCATTGTTACACTGAACATGTGCAGGTTTGGTAGTTGTTAGGAGTATAATACAAGTTGCAGTTCTTATTCAGGGTTGTCTCTACTTTCTGTAGTAGATGGCAAGTATAATAAAGTAGCCAGCTAATATTCTTAGTAAATGATGACCTAAAGGTACTATTTTCCAGAAATGTAAGAAAGTATGTAGGTGGAAAAAATCACTAAAGTAGCCAGTTGTTTTTGCCAGACAACCCTGCTTATTGTAATAGCCAGTAAAATGAGTTGTACTGTGGAATGCTCTCACAGATGCAGCAAAGCTGAGTTGCAATGGTCATCAATGGATTCCAGGTGATTATATATACTGCTAACCTCAGTGCCTTGTGTCTGACATTCTATACAGATCTTGAGTTACTCTACTGATGACTTGTGTGAATATATACTGTATGTTGGTGCTGGCATACTACAATTATCCTGTCTGACAGGTATGCATTTTTTGTTATTTTGTCCTTTCTCTTTCTTGCATTTCTTTCCCTTGTGTTCCTAGGTAGTGTACAATCTATGTACTCTATATGCAATAACATGTTGAACTGAATCCCAAGTGTTGTATTTTGTAACACTCAACATGTGTAGGTCTAATTTGTACAGTATATGATTTAGTAATATTATTTATGTTATAATATTGTTATTATTACATAATCATTAAAAAAATTATGTGATAAATGTAATGTGCAAGTAATCGTATCCATATGTACTCCCTATGTATGTTGAGTTCAGCCCCCTCTGTAACACTCAACATGTGTAGGTTTAATTTGTATATCATATGATTTGATGATATTATTTATATAATAAATTATTATAATATTATTATTGCTATAGTATATGTAATCCCTATTCATGTTGAGTTCAGTCCCCTATGTAACACTCGACATGTGTAGGCCGGTGTAATTCGTCATTTGATTTGGTAATTGTTATCAGAATTATACAAGTTGTAGTGCCACTACTCTTAATATATCCAGTAGTATCTGTTACATATATATCTATTTTGTGTTGTTACTCTGGTCTTAGGGTTAGGGTGTAGAAAGGGTATGGTTTAGTCTGATCATGATTTAAATAGGATGGGAGTTTGGAGGCCCATGTAACACGTTCCTACCCAAATCTTAAAAAAACTTCTTTTCTATTTCCAACACACTGTACAGACAGGGACCAAGTACAGGATGTCACCAACTAATAAATAATTTCTGCCTTTGGGTTTGACTCTGCATCAGTGGGGATGTGGTACATGTAAGTAATATACAATTCATTTATTTGTATGTGTCTGATCTGTGATATTGACCTCTTGAGCTCTTTATTTGAGGCTTGTTACAAATGTAGTTGTTGATTTACAGGGTTCTTATTAAGTAACAACTATTATAACAGACACAACTTTGTCAATGTTGCCTGTAACAGGAGAACTAAGTTTTGCATACTTATCTACTTGTTACACCCCAGTGACAGGTGTTATGAGTTATGGGTATTGGGGACCCTTACTGTTATTTTTATTATTATTATTATTATTGTTATAATTAACTAGCAATACTATATATTACGTAGTTAAACTGTAATCATAATCAAATATAAATTCAATACATGCATTACAAATCCTAAGTGGCAGGGGGGGGGGTCTGTAGTTGGTGGATACACTAGTGGGCAGGACCAGAGCTGAACTAACATTATTGAATTGATCCAATTATGTGAATTGCATACATGTGTGTTACCGTAAAACATGACATAAATGGTATTTACCCAATTGTAATCCACAGAGATAAGGTATCTCAAGGCAGACTGAAAGAATGCAGTATGGTACAGACTTCTAAAAACCTTTCAAAGTTCATGAAAAGTTGTTAAATTTTATTTTCCTGATGTTTGTCAAAGAACTGGTATTTATTCCTTAATAAATGCACGTTTTTGGGAATACTTTTTTGGGAATTGGGTACCATGGGTCCTTACAAAAGACTTAATGATACCATGAAAAGTCCTTAAATTTTGTAACAAGATTGGGAGAAGAACCCCGTATAGAATTTATTTTGACATTGTTTGTGTTGTACACCTGGGAAATACTGACTACTAATGGGCCGTATGCATCCTTTCACAGGTGAAACGTTTGCTGTCATAGAGCCTTAGTCTCCTGGCCTGTAGTTTAGGAAGATTAGTAAAGCACAGCAGCTTACAAAATTAAAGAAGTTAACAGAAAGTTTAAGTGACAGGAAAACAATTAACCCTTAGATAACTCCATTTGTGTGTCTTTTTTTGATAATTCTCTAGATTTATGAGTAGCTAGAGTTGCAGACAAGCAGAATCCAGTTGTTGAAGCAACATTTATCCTGGGGTTAATTAGGGATATTCTAGCCCAAGTTCAAGAATAAATTGATCAATGGATTCAATAAGCCACTTTGACAATTGTGCACAGCAGTTAATAATAAACCGCCCTTCATGTACATGTACCAGGCAATAAAACAAAGGATTCTACTGTTTGGTCGCATTGTTAACCCTCTCTCAGATGGCGTAAAACAGTACCTTTGTGGAAACCGAAATAGTTTTGTCAAATACTCGATCAAAGTTTGTAGTTGATGTCGATTTACAAAGGCCAAGATAGTTTAAGATATATTTAGTGATGCCATATTTGGAGCCTTGAATAAATAAATTTAGAACGTACAAAATAAATCGATCCATTTTCTTTTTATCAACAACATATTGAGAACAAAGACAACTTTATGCATCCATGGGATATCGGAAACATAATATTGACCTCCCCCACTGCCCACCCCCCATCGTTTTTCCGCTTGGTATTTTTTGAATTATTTGCACAGTTGTATTAATACTTACCCCAAATACAGATACATTTCTTGTATAAATGATGAAATCATTACAACAAAATCTGAAAGGGGAGAGACTGTTGTTACAACCACCCTGTACTAAGAGAGGATTAACTTACAAGGCCAACGCTTTTGAAATCTTTCTTACTTTAAAATTTGTTGTCTTGACCCACAAATATTCTCCGACCATTGTATCTCGTCGCGATTGTAAAGTGGCTTATTGATTTTAAGGGGTGCACTATTCAATATTGAGAGAGGAGTCAGAAATGTTTGCCAGGGTTTTGAAGTTGTATCACTAAAATTTTATTGGATTTCCTTTATCAATCTTGGTAAGAATGTTCTTGTCTCGTATACTCGCTACCAAAACATGAAATGGTCACCCCAAATGGTTAAAGGTATTTATCTTTCTTGAAACAAGGAAAGGGAAATGCCTGAAACTTCTTAAGGTATACCTTGACATGGGATTTATAATGGGAACCCCATCCAGATTTATATGAATACCTGAAATGCAAGACTTGGACAGTTTGACCAACTTGAGATACCCAGCTACGTACAATGTACATGTAAGAGGACTAAAAGTAAACGCATATTAATGCATTAAAACAAAACTTTTGTTGATAGCTTCAATTTTTCACACTAATTTCTATATTTTTTTGGTTATGCAGTTTACATATTGTTAAAAAATGTACCTTGACATTGCAGTCACTGCATCCATGTAATCATTTCAAACGTTTTACATGTACACGGTATTTCTTCAGAGTTCAAAGCTGTGGCGTAGAAAATTAATTTTTGTTCACGTCTTATTTAAGAGATATTTTCTAAGAACACGATTTAGTGATCTAATTTTACATTAATAGAGTTTTGGTAGAGCAAGGGATATTTTGTGTTCAAGTCTTGAAAGTTGCCATTAATAGAAAAAAACTCCAAAACTACTGTGGAAACCCAATCAGTAAAGCCATACGGAACAGTGGCAGTTGAAAAAATAAAACTATGTGAATAGAACTTTTGCTAGCCACTCGTTATATTTTGAACCCGAAGCAATGTTATCGGGAAATACTACAGGTATGAACAACTGAACTGGGCACGTTGAATTGCTGGTTACCAGTTAAATAAAGAAAGGTAACCTTGCAAATCAACTGCCCCCTCCCCCCCCAGTGCAGGTGTTTAGAGGGGCAATGTCAATCAACAAATACCTTTGGACGTTCAAACAAAGAAACCTTTGTCTGAAACATCCAAGTGAGGACTGTCAGGCTCGTTAATAACAATAGCAAAATTGTCTTATAATACAACTCAATTCTTGTGCAGTTTTGGTGTAAAAATGATTTAAATTAATGCCAACAAATGATCAAACACCAACTAGTGATTCTGTTGCAAAACGCATAACAGAAAATATTTAAAACTTGCCACATTTGACAAAAAAACATGGTTTTGATTGTGTTGAGTGTGCGTAAGCACTTTGGGAATTTTGTGCTACACAAAGTATTTTGACGCAATGCAGACAGAGGTAGATAGTTATTAGACCAGGCCAGGCCAGGAGACACCAAATGTATTACAGCTTGGTGCAAGGTAAGATCGCACAAGGGTTCGCACAGGTCCTTGAAGTCATTGAATTTGGTCGACGAAAATTCAAGGCCTTCAAAAAACCCTCAAAAATTAGATTTTGGGGACAAAGTCCTTGAAATGTCATAAAATTTTTGTTTTTCTATGTTGTTCAATACATAAAATGTGCGCATCAGTACACATTTGAACAAAGCCACATATTGGATGCTTGAAACCAAGTTGAAAAATGAGTGAAATCATTCATGGTGCATGAACACACTTTTGTTTTCATGAAGTTACATGTTTTGGTGGATTGTTTTTTATTGAAAAACTTAGTTTGGCTATGCATTTTGAACGGTTTTGATCCATGAAAAAGGATTTGAAGTCCTTGAATTTTGTTCTTGTAAACCTGTGCGAACTCTGTAAGATGTACAACTGTTGCTGCACTTTGTAAGTGGTGTTGCCGTGTTATAAGTAAAGGGTAGGGACCCTCTATCCATTCTTGGGAGGAAGGCTCGATACGTCTGTTTTCTTTCCAAGTATGGATATAGGGAAGGCTTAACTCCCCCTGCGTAAAGTTTAACACACAACTCAAGTTGTACTACTTAGTTGTGAGTCGTTAGACTTGGCCCAATTCAGACGGATTTTGTTACGTTTATTTGACTCGCAACTAAGAATACAACCTGTAGTTCTGTGTTAAACTTTACGCAGAAGGAGTTACGCCTTGCCTATATCCATACTTGAATAGAAAGGTTCAGACGTAGGGAGTCTTCCTTCCAAGGATGGATTGAGAGTCCCTACCCTTTACTTATAACACGGTGACATCACCAGCAGCTCATACAAGCATTGTAAAGTAGATTTAGTGCTGGAAGGAAATAAAGGAAGTGAAAAGGAAAATCTGTAGTGGAGTGGAGTGAACTGGACTGAACTGACCCCAAGCGCCATTTTGAATATATTAAAACTGAAAAGGAGCTTTGCATACTTTCGATTTTTTAATGAGCTAGACAATTCCCAAGGGATTCAGGACTCCTCGTTTTTACAGCTTTTTCCAATCCCCAAGGGAATACTTTCCATTGTTTCAAGGTGTCAAATTATGTACATCTCATTATAATATTATTTGCATCTAATTAGCATTGATTAACATCGCCATTCCTTTGACGAACAATAGAAAACAATGGAGGAACAATATTTAGGCCGCCTTTTCTTTTTACAACTTCAAACCATTGTATAAGTCTTTTGAAGTATAATAAAATACAGCTGTAAGATCTTTTGTTTCATTAAATAAAATCTATTACTTAAGAAGTCCAAAACAATGAAAAACTAAGTACAAAACAAAAGCTTTTCGTTTCGAATAGAAGTAAAAATTTTCTAAAACAAAGAGATTCTAAAGTAATTTCAATAGCATTCTACTTACAAACAAAAGGCTACTGCTAAACAATTCTGAATTTAGTATGAGACAAAGGCATTATAACTTATAAACGAACGAAGTCTACATGTTTCATTCTCGACTTCTGTTTAAAACTTAACTATACAACTTGCAAACAAACCGTAACAACCTCCGTACTACAGTAGATTCCCTCTGTAAAATAAGACATTTTCCACAAAGACCTTTTCCCACCCAACAGCACAGAATTTACCATTCTGCTTGCGCTCTTGAGACAACATAAACACACGTCTTGGATGGTTAAGTTAAACTTTTAATTTCAAACACTGCAGGTGAACGTACAAGTTTCCGCTCTGACCAGGCATTAACAGACGTTAACATTTCACAGGCTAATCAGCTAGTAAAATATTTCCTACTCTCAATCTACAATGAACAAACTAAAGTACGAAGTAGCAAATAAATACCATTTATTTGGTATTATATAGAGCTTGTGATAAACCACGCTATATTATCTCCAGACTTTTACGTCGTACCTGACCTCGCTGAAAACTTCCAGATGTATTCAGCGCGCCCTCCATTGCTATTGCTAGTTGCTGTTTCAAACATCTGTAATGAAAGTCTGGCTTTCGAGTAAAACGCGCTGAATAATCTGTACAACTTCAGCCGTCAGTTCAAACATCTCGGCATCAGAACAGCATATTTTAAAAGCAGCAGAACTTGATGTTGTGATCTATCACAAAGGATTTCAGTCGCATGGGAATTACGCACAATAGCAATGCCAAGACCAGCGTATTATCATTCAAATTAAACTCTTGGCGCTAAATAAACTGCAAGTTGAAAATATAATCGTCAAATCCCTTTCGCTGTGCTGACTGTACTCTGGTTCCTTTGAGCTTTTTTTGATAACAAATCTGATCGCTTTGAAAGGTTCTAGTCTTAAAACTATTTATCACAAGCTCCGTATAAATTTATTAAGCTCGATTCAGTTTATATATTCTCTAGTTTGTTTGGAGGTCTTTAAAAATATTCCCAATACTTACAAAAGAATATTCCAAAACTAAATCCATCTGTTTCACAGTTAACAATATATGTCTACTGCCTTGTCATTGTGAACTTGTAGTATGCTTTCGTCAAGCGCCACGTTTGAAGAAGTACTGCAATCGTCGTAATCCGCAATTCATCCTTGTTGATATTAGCACGGCACAGTTTGCTGATCTGCGGAAAGAGAAAGGCGGGGTATATTTAGCACAATGATTCAATTTATCTTTGTTTACATCTTGGACATCATGAACCGCGGTGCGGATCCGGAAAATCTGATCGTTTTCCGTAGGTGCGGGTTACTAGCGCGTTAGACTCCTGAGAACGTGATTTCGTGCATTGTTTATAAAGCTGAAAACGGCTGGGTTCTGAACATACCATCAGTTATAATATTTAGTACTGAGTGCAACATCAACAAAGATGGGTTAGCGGGCTGTAATGCACCTATCAATGTTAAGCTGGAGGGGGGAGGCCGGGCAAAGGCCGGTCATTTGAACTCAGACAAGGATTTCTGTTCAAATTCCCCACCCCGGGGCAACCGTTGACGGTCAAATGAGTCACTTATTTGCTGTAAAAACTTGTCAGAGTTTGATTAAAATGGTCAAATATCCCCGCCACGGGCAGCTAATGGCTGTCAAATCCCCCACATATGCCCGGCCTCCCCCTCCCGCTTAACACTGATAGGTGCATAATCTTAGGAGTAAAAGTAGAACAATTTTGTAGGTCAAACAAGGAAAGTTTGAAATTGAAAATATTATCAGATCGTCTTCTGTCTACCTGTGTGTCACTCTTTATTGCGTTAACAACGTGCAGAAGTTCAATATATTTTTCGTGCAACTTTAGACAACGAACCTGACAAGGAGTAGTGGCACCCTGAGCACGGCGGCAAGTGGGAGAACGGGGCGAGAAAATACTTCGGTTTTTCTTCTCGCCCCATTCTTCCAACCGGCCCACCCGTACCGCTCGCCGCCTCACTCAGCCATCACTGCCCATCATTGTCCATCATTGCCTATCACTGCCGATCACTGCCCATCCGACTGCCGATCATTGTTCATCATTACCCATCACTGCCGATAATTGCCCATCACTGCCCATCATTGCCCATCACTGGCTGATCATTGCCCATCACTGCCCATCATTGCCCATTACTAGGCGATCATTGCCCATCACTGGCGATCATTGCCCTTCACTGTCCATCATTGTCCATCATTGCCTAACACTGGCCGATCATTGCCCATCACTGCCAATCATTGCCCATCATTGTCCATCATTGCCCATCACTGCTGATCATT
>JANVCK010015013.1:0-10435 GCA_026546655.1 Epizoanthus illoricatus | reverse complement strand
AGCCTCCTTGAGAAATAATCACAGAGACTCAAAGCATGGAAATTAAGGAAGTAAAGTGTCTCGCATGCCTTCATTACCCAACTCCTATGGACAGCTTGCAGTGGGCATCTGGAGCATAATTGTATAATCAAACGACTGATGTGACAGGCAAAAAGCGTTTGCTGCATTAGAGGCTACAGTACTTAGCACTTTTACCTCACAAATTGGTGTGAAAAAGTGTTATTTTTCACTCGAAATTTGTACACTGTCAAGCAAATCTACCTCAAAGTTTTCTTGTTATTCTTTGAAATGTGAATTTAATGTAACAGAATTGTTACCCAACCCTGTATGCCACCTACCACACGCTTTGGGCTTTTGGTTGATGATGGAAGCCCCTCAATGATTTTTCTTCCGTCAGTTGATTGCTCATCTGAAATTTAAAACAAATACAATCATGTAGAATGTTCTATATTGGATAATAATAATATTTGAATAGCAATGCACTGCAGTCCTGCTATTTCCACAGCAAAGGTAGTGACTCATTTTACAAGTATGTGTGCTGACCTGACAATGAGGGGTGAAGGCACAAGTCTATTGGGGATTTGGGGGGCCATGTTTCCTTGGAATATTTTTAGATTAGAGTCTTTGATAAAGCATTTCCTACATTCTGCAAGTATTGTCACATTTATGTATTAAAATGGACATTCCTACATTAATTATTCAATGTTTGTTAACAATGGAAAATATTGTGCCTCCCCTTTCAGAGTTAATAATGTTGTCCCTGCCCCCACACACAAAATGACCTGCCCCTCATGTCAGTAATTAAGTGATAAGTATCTTACATGATCTACTTTACTGTAATTGGCTTTTTTGCTGTTGTGGTTTTCCTGCCATGGTTATTAATCTTTTATTCTGATTTAGTTCCATCTTTTATATTTTGTCACAACTACCTTTTCAATTTCTGTGTCTATAAAGCATAAATCATAGATTATCAGTCTTACTGATAACAATATAATTCACCATGCTTGCCACACATCAGGTCAAGGAAAATTCCCTAATTTTTCCCTGACTTTCTGTGACCACAAAATAATTTTCACTGACAACGCATAATAATTATATAATGTGGATAAATTCCGAGTGCATAAATTGCAATGTGCCAACCAAAATATAAACTTCCCTGACCTTTTCCTGACCTTAAAAAAAATTATGTTTTCCTTGACTTTTGCCTGACCCTTGGCAACCCTGTTCACCTATAATGTGATCCAATTATAAACTGTCCGCCACTTACCGTAAGTCACTCCCTTTGATCGCCCACTGCGTTCACTCTGTCAAACAGAAAACAGTAGTTTCATCTAATTTAATTAAATTAATTTTTTTATTAGATGTAATCTCCATTTGTTACAATTTTACATAGTTAAAATATATAATATAATTATTATTAGTAATAATTGCAGAAGATATATTGCCACTACATGCCTTACATTCTGAAACATTGCTATGAGAGATTTTAACACAGTGTTTGTACTGCTATTCCTCTGGGGGGGGGTTTGGTAGTAGCTAGAACCTGTTCCATGCTTCATCAAACTCAAGACTTGTGTGCAGTGCTTACAGTGATCAATTAACTCTAGTTTCTGTGGGTAGGGGGTGGGTGGAAGGGTTTGGTGGTAACTAGAAGTTAATTGTTCAGTGCTTCATTAAACTCTAGACTTGTGTGCAATGCTTATGGTGACCAATTACTTCTAGTTTCTGTACGTAAGGTGGTGGTGGTGGTGGTGGTGGTGTAGAGTGGTTTGGGTGATTAAAGGGTTTGGTAGTTCACTGTTTCCAGCTGTCACACACTAGACTTGTGTGCAATGTGTACAGCTGCCATCTTACCTCTAGTTTCTGCAGGTAGGCTGCACCCTCGTGCTTCTCCTTTGGAGCACATCTCCTTCCATTGATCTGTGAACATCAACAGCAATGATGAGATATTACATAGGCCACAGCAGTTCTATTCATATGAAGGTTGGTCCTAATAACTTCCTAATTCATTCCTAAACACAAAGTGTAACCATCCATTTAGGGTCTGTCCAAGTATTATGTAACACTTTTTTGGCCAATTTTCAACACCCTGACCCCTTGTAATGTAATGTGCTAATTTTTTCCAGCATGTGTAACACAATTCTGATCACCCCTCAACCCCCTTGGTAATACGTAACATTCGGCCAGCCCCTTACCTCTTGATGAGCACTATAACTAGTAATACATGCTGGACTAGTTACCTGGTACACAACACTTCCTGTGTCAACAATGAACACATCGTTGGGGTTAAAGCTCTCCTTGTAATAGCCAACTTCTGTTATTTCACAAGTTGTCTGTGGGCAGAAAAAACATCACATACTTGTTAGTTTCAGCACATCTGGGTCACCAAACCCTATAAGGTGTAAACATGACAAGTGTATTTTGCAGCCTTTACAAGTTCAGAAACATTTTATTGCCCCTGGCTAAAAAATGTATTTCTGTGACGTCAGTGCAGACTCCATCATTAAGCAACAGCCCACTACCAAGGTTGTGAGCAATTTCTTGATATATAACCGTGATTATATGGTACTAAGATAGTTTTTAATAAATTATAGTCTAATATTTTGCTTGTAATTAAATAGATCCTTGGCCAGTGGAATTCAGCCTACTGGCAGCAATACCAAATATTTATTAAACTTACAACTTATTACAGGATTACTTACACGAGAAATCTTCTTGACTCTCAGGAGGCGGGGCTTATACTCCTCAGGAGTTACATGTTTGAAACCTGTTTTAGCTCTAAATAATGGACAAAGAAACCAAGTTAATATTGCACACAATTAGTACTGGCCAGCACAAAAGCACAAAAATCAGCAAAGTGGTCAATCCAAATTATTATCAATGGTATATTGAGGTGCAATGGAACTCTGTCATAACAATCATGACTGTTCGTAGTGTTATAATAACAAACATTCCAGACATTCTTAAAGACTGTCTAATGTTGTACTATATTAATGCAAATTAAGGAACTGATCAAAAGCATGTTATATGAAATGTATGAGACATGTTAGGAGATTTCACACAAGAAGTGATACTATTTTAATAATCTTACCCTCCCTTGAGCAGCTCTATGCTCTTGAAGTAACTCTTAAAGCGAGCACTCTCGTTACCCATCACCTCACGGTGCTGAACGGGCTTGTCGCCATGCTGAAAAGGAAATGCGGATCATGATCAGTGAGTGTCCAGCAGTTTCTCCTGCATCCACAGGACCACCTCTTTTTGTTTGGTTTTACAATGTCTTTACTTTCACAAATTACTGTAGTCAACAAAATACAAATCTGTTAACAATAAATAAAGAGAAAAATATGATAATTAGGGTAGAAAGTCTTGTTCTGCACTATTGGCCTAATAACAGCAACAGAAAAGTCTGGTATTGACGAATCTCTTCAATCTTCTATTTAGAAAAAGTCTAATTGTAAATAAAATCTGGATCCAAGCTGTTCAGAAATGGCCTGGTAATGAGAGTGAATGGTGGGGAGAGGGGAGGTGATGTTGGATGTGTGGACATCACCCATAGCCAGGATTTCACAGGGAAGGCATTTTGAAAGTGATGTAAAGGAAAATTAATTAAAGACTCCAAAATCTACACAATGGCATCGGTTGGTTGTGATTTTTGAGACCTTTTGGTACACACAAAGAAACAGGGCAGTCATTCAGAAAACAGTCAATGCAACCATGCATTCCTTTTGCACCTTTTGAAGGGTAGATGTGTTTGGTGCAATCTGAAAAAGTTGAAAATTACCATAAAATTGAAAATTTGGAAGTTAAACAGAAATTCTGTAAACTCACAAAGTGGTCCAGCTCCACAGTCTTGTAGGCAGCGGTACCATACTCATCCTGGGTGGAATACTTGCCGATCCAGAAGTGGACATCATAGTCCAGCTCCTGAAATCGAATGTGATTATTACTGTGAGGTACAAGATATCAGCTGATAATTTAGGAGGAGGAGCCAGGCCTCCCCCATCTCCCTTAGTCATAGTGTCATTTAACTTAATAGATGGGGGGGGTCTTCTCAGAGATCCCCTTCCTGTACCTGCCCCCCCTGGATCTGCTCCTGGACACTAATTACACATGAAAAGTTACATGTATAAACCATAAGGTAATTAAACCAACTAGACATCAGCAAGATACTAATTTCAAATACATGATTGTAGTCATCAGCCCTGTCATAGGAGGTCTTATAAAATTCTGATCTAGACATTTAATAATTATTGACTCTTTAACACTAAAATTCCAAACAACAGATTAATGACCCAATAATATGACAAGAATTTTAGAGCATAGTTTGTTAAAGCTAATTAAATGCAAACTAGGTATTTCTTTATCAGAATTTATAATAGAGTGGTTTTAAAAACACTTTTCCAAATTGATACTTCTCATGATCTCAACTGAAATCACAAGATAATTTTTCATGCTTAGAACAGCAACTTACTTTCTCAACAAAAATACTAAATTACTGGAAAGATGAAAATGATAATAAAAACATGATTGTTAAATTATTTTTAAACTGCTCTTGTAATTTTTTTTACCCACAGGTAGCCAAGACATTATTTTCCTTTTCAAAATGCACATCTGCGCCACAAAAAATTACAGCATGATTGTATTCCCAGGAGAAATGTTTTACTTTATATATATGATGGTAAAGAGCCTGTAGACAGCAAGAAAAAATTACTGACAGAGGGTCCTGTCAGATTCCATGGGATGGAGCAAAGAGGGGCGTGTGTGGGGGAGGGGGTGTTAATGGCTGGAGGAAGTTACTAGAGGGATTGTGGAATGTTATAAATACTTTCCTAACAAGTTAATGGGGGGGGCTTCCCTTTGCTGCAACCATGAGAAAGGTCTGAGTAATATGGTCCATGGTTTACGGCCCAAAATGACAGGTCAGTCTATATGTATAGTATTACATGTATGTAAATGTCCTTCACAAATGCTGTCTACAGAATCCCAGGAGTATTGACAGACCTACTGTAAAGGAGAAAAGTACTTTTTCTGGGAGTTTTCCAGGGTCCTGGGAGGAAATTCTAAATAAGCAGTGTTGCTTTCCAGGAATTCCTGGAGCTGTGCAAACCCAGGTTATAGTCCCTAGGAACATCAATAATAAAATAATAAAATATTACCTCACTGTCTGGGTCCTTCTTGTAGGTATGAAGAATGATATATGAATCACCACTGTAGAATTTCCCATTATCCTCCTTGGGCCAGTCTTTCACCTGTAACATTGTGAAAATGCTAACTATACAATATTATAGGAAATTAATGCTACATTAAATTAATGTGAATTTCAAAAATTTGTGTTAACTAAAGGTAAGCTAATTTTGTGGAGCAAAGTTTTTACAGCAAACAAGTGACTTATTTGACCGTCAATGATTGCCCTGGGGTGGGGAATTTGAACACAAATCCTTGTCTGAGCCTGGCCTCCCCCCTCCAGCTTAACATTGATAAGTGCACAACTGTGATTTTCATAAGTTGTTGTAACATTCTGTAGCATCTTATCATCTTTAAGGGCACTTGGTGTCAGTTCTCTGGCCTGTTGCTCTGGCATCATTGATAAAATCGCATTCAGACAAGTGCCCATGTATGGTGTCACAGACTTATCCTGGCACCACACTCTGTGCTAAATTCAGGCACCAACGAAAAAGATTAGTTTAGGAACCAATAAAAATGTTCATTCTGGCACCAATAAAATGATTTGTTACGGCATCAATAAAGAGGTTCGTTACAGCACCAATAAAAAGATTCATTATGACACCAATAAAAAGGCTTGTACGGCACCAATAAAAAAAGGTTATGTTCAGCCACAAAGTCCTGGTGTAGCCTCAAACTTTTCATTAATAAAGTTGTTGAATTTTGTTAATAACCTAAAAATATTGGAATCTTGGGCACTCTTGGTCATAAATAGCAGATGATGAAGGGGAATTTCTAGTTTATTTTTTTAATTATAACCAATCAAAATTGGTTGACAGTTAAATAAATAAGACCCAAGTATGGCTGTCATGGCTTCTGATTCATCTTGATTTTTGACAATAACTTTGCAATGAAAAAACTAATGACCCCCTTTGAAACCCCTTGCTGTTTTGCACAAAACAAAACATTTTGGATTTTAAATTACTAAAATCTCTTGTTATCATTAAAGGTCAAAATGTGTCTATATGTATGTCTCAGCCCCACCTATTACTAAAAACTTGTTGTTTGTTTCGTTTAGGTTTTTGATAATTTTTTAAAACTATTAGTGCACTCAGCTTTCAGAAAAATCATTACTGTGTGTTACAATTTTTCCAATTAATATTTAAAAAGAAATAATTAGCTAGGTATAGCTTTCTATTCATAACTTCATAACAACATCTACACAAATGAGTGTTGAATCTGACCATATATAGCTCAATAATTTCTTGACTCTTCATGCAGGTTATGGTTTCCCGTTTGAGAGTGAGTCAATGACCCCAAACAAGCACGGCATTTGAAAGAGCAAGCCTTTGATGCAAAACCAAATAACTGAAATATCAACAAAATTCTTTCGGAATCACTCTCACGATCACTGACAACATAAACAATTTATGAGCTCGCGCATTACAAGGTCCTGTTTCGTGTTGCAGTTTAAATTTGCCATTCTCGAACGAAACCGTACAACCGCACCCTCCAATATTTCAGCGAGAATACTGAACAAGAAGTTGGAAACCATATCAATTTATAGTTATCAATACAGCTGTATGAAATGAAGATAAAATGTTTCTCATCACAGAAGTCAGTACTTAATAATTAATGTTACTTTTAGAAACTAGAAAACTTATAACTTAGAATTAGGAATTAAGAGTCGCGTACATGTCACAGACCATCTAAAATATAGCTGCGTGCGTGTATCTGCAAACAAATACAAGTTACCTACTTTAAACTGCTCAATTCTCCAGATCTGAGTTCCAACCTCCTGGCCTGAGCCATGCCAAGCCGGTTCTTGCTCAGCCGATTCTCTCTTGATCTGTGTGCAGCAAAAAAAAAAACAGAGAAAGAAGTTCAGTTGGTTTCGTGCACAGCGGTCTGACTCGAACATTGCATCTACAGCTGTCGTTTTAAAATTATTATCACTGACAGCTCAAGGATAACAACTTCGGTATCCACAAGATATAAGATTATAAGATCGCACAAAACCTACGTTTTTCTCCAGGTCAGACCCGAACAGTGCCAAATTACTGTCTTTCCAGTCATACTTCTTGGCTTTTACAAGTCCCTTCGACATTGTGAACTCGGCAGTGGCTACTTACAAGTTGCAGATCAACACACCTTCTTCGATCAGAAACACCCAACAAATTCGTGTTCTCTCGGGGATTATATAGGCACATATTTGTCAACTACATCCACTGCCATTGGTTGAAAATTTGACCCTGCCTTGCATACGTGGGCGGGGACTGTTTTGGAAACAGCCTTGTCTCGATTCTTCTGCATACATTCCATCAAGCAATCTGATATCTTCTTCAATCAGTCGCCAGGGCCTTTCCATATTAAAAACAATATTGGTTCGTCTCAGTTCAGTCAGATGGACGCACAACACTGACAAGTACTTGGCATTGTAACTGATGAATTATAAAGTCATGAGCTCCACTTCTCTCCCTACTAGAAATATTCTTCGTAATAGCGCAACAATTCATCACGGACAGAGACCTGTGATCTGGAAGTTCGAGATTTCTAAATTATTTTGCACGGCAGAAACACAGAAGGACTTGTCGTCATCTTATTTTAGCTGTCTCAACCACCAGGCCTTCCTGGCTGTCAGGTAAAACCGAGCCCGCGTCATATTTGGCTAGCTGCTGCAGCACAGAACGAAAGACCTCCAAGATGGCCCTGGGAACGAGGTTGAACCAGTTGAAAGCAACATTGTCAAAAAAAATACCAATGGTATATGCAAACTCAAACTCAACTGATCTGACTCACTGACACTCAGTCTGAAAATGGAAATTTACATCTTCAAGACACGTACCTGGGGCAATAGAATCAAGATTAAATTCGGGAATAAACACATGTCATGTCAGCCAGATGTAATTACTAATTATGAGACGCCAGTTGCCTCCCAACTCGGTTCAGAAGTCAATTACCGCTCCGTTTGCCTGTGATTTTGCATTTGCGCCCCCAGAACATCCACCCAAGACTTGAAAATATCTAGCCTGTTCGCAGGCTAGAAAATATCTTTCAGAACCATTTGTGCGATCGGCTACCTCAACATTTTCGAAGACCCAGGCTCAATCCGTCGGGCGATCGAGGGAAGATGGGAGGGGGCGACGCGAGAAAAAATAAAAGAGAAGGAAAAAAGAGCCCTTGGGGTCATAGTCTCCAGCCCTGCTCAACCCTGCTCAGCCCTGTCGAGCACTGTTCAACCCTGTGCAGCCATGTTCAACCCTGTTCAGCAATGTCCAGACATGTTGAACCTTGTCCAGCCCTTTTCAACCATGTTCAACCATGTTCAACCCTGCCCAGTCCAGTTCAACCCTTCTAAACCCTGTACATCCCTGTCCAACCCTCTTCAGCTCTTTCCAGCCCTGTTCAACCCTGTCCAACCCCGCCCAGCCCTGTCCAATCCTGTCTAGCCCTGTCCAACCCTGTCCAGCCCTACTCAACCCTGTCCAGCCATGTGCAACCCTGTTCGACCCTGGTCATCCCAGTTCAACTCCGATCAGCTCTGTCCAGCCCTGTTAAGCACTGTCCAACCCTCTTTAATTCTGTTCAACCCTGTCCGACCCTGTTCAACCCTGTTCAAACAGGTCCAGCCCTGTTGAACCCTTTCCAGCCCTGTTCGACCCTGTTTAACCCTGTCCGGCCCCATTCAACCCTTTCAAACCCTGTCCACCCCTGTCCGACCCTCTCCAACACTCTCCAGCCCTTTCCAACCCTGTTCCACCCTGTCCACCCCTGTAAAGCCCTGTTCAACCCTGTTCAGCCCTATGCAGCTCTGCTCAACCCTGTCTAGTCCTGTTCAGCAATGTTCAACGCTGTCCAGCCCTGTTCGACCCTGTTCAGTCCTGACCAGCCCTGCTCAACCCGTCCAGCCCTGTTCAACCCTGTCCAGCCAGTTCAAAGCTGTCCGGCCCTGTTCAACTCTGTTCAACCCTGTTCAGCCCTGTTCAGCCCTGTTTAACCCTCTCTAGTACTGTTTAGCCCTGTCCGACCCTGTTCAAACCTGTTTAGCCCTGTCCAGCCCTCTTCAACCATGTCCAGCCCTGTTCATCCTTGTCCAGCCATGTCGAGCCCTGTTCCACCCTGTTCAGCCCCGTCCAGCGCTCTTCAACATTGTTTAGCCCTGCTCAATCCTGTCCAGCCCTATTCAACACTGTTCAACCCTGTTCAGCTCTGTCCAGCCCTGTTCAACCCTGTCCAGCCCTGTTCAACCCTGTCCAGCCCTGTTCAACCATGTCAAGCCCTATACAACCCTGTTCAACCCTATCCAACACTGTTCAACCCTGTCCAGCCCTGTTCAGTCTGTTTAACCCTGTTCAGCCCTGTCCAGCAATATTCAACCCTGTCCAACCCACTTTAACCATGTTCAACCCTGTCCAGCCCTGTTCGACCCTGTTCAGTCCTGATCAGCTCTGTTCAACCCTTTCAGAACTCTTCAACCCCGTTCAACCCAGCCCAGCCGTACTCAACACTGTTCAACCCTGTCCAGCCCTGTTCAACGCTGTCCACCCCTGTTCAACCCTGTTCAACCCGGTCAAGCCCTTTACAACCCTGTTCAACCCTGTCCAGCCTGGTTCAGCCCTGTTCAAAGCTGTCCAGCCCCGTTTAACCCTGTTCAGCCCTGTTCTACTTTGTTCAGCCTTGCCCAGCCTATCCTCGGAGAGCCAGGGGTAATCCGTCGGGCGAGGGAGGAGGCGAGGGGGCGACGCGAGAAAAAATAAATGAGAAAAAAAAGAGCCCCTGGTGTCATAACTAGTCTGTTAGAGCGCGTTCTGGCGACTCCCAGCTGGATAAAACGCGGGGGTGATTTCTATGAATGACACCCGATAATAACATGTACGAAAGTAACTTACGGTTTGAAGTGATAATCTCTATTTTTATTTTAAAACTGGCTGGAAAATATCGCCCGGCAACGCCACCAGCAACAGAGGCTAGGACAGTATACAGAAACTCAAAGCGACGCTTTCCACATAGCCTTTCTTGTTCGCTGTGTTCAACCTCTGTCCGATAATCTAAGCGATCTGTGCCAGAATTTTGACAATAGATGTTAACCGCGATACAACAACAGTTCCTTGTGCAGCGGGGAAGTCATGGCCAGCAACATTCAACGTTTTCATAGCTGCTCCTAATATTTGGAATATCAGATTCTTGTTGTAGCCAGTTCAGATTACCTCTAGACTGTAAACCATAGGTCCCAAAACAGAAAGCACGTTATGTGAGAGTCTCTTTCAATGCT
>JANVCK010014902.1:0-13523 GCA_026546655.1 Epizoanthus illoricatus | reverse complement strand
TATTTGAGCAGTCCCTGCAGATATTTTTGTAGTTACGTAGTGCGGCAGCACTTCACTTACAACAGTAACTGCTAGTATAAAGGTTTTCGTAATATAATACGTTACGGATCTCACGCTCGGTTAATAAGAGGTAATTAGAGACCGACACGTAAAAAATATAACAGCACTTTTCCTTGTTTGGGAGTAGTTAACGGCTGGGCAAATTCAACAAAAAAATCAATTTTATCAGATTTAATTCTGTAATAGTTGTTTAATAGAAATGGTTAGCGTGCGTCTATCGAGTTATGAATGCACGCGGGAAGTTGGGAGGGCACGAGAGAAGCGTAAGAGTTGCTCGAGGTGCTAGCTTCATGAGTGCCCTCCCAACTTCCTAAGTGCATCCATAACTTGCTAGATGCACAGCTAAAGCGTGGACCATTTATTTGGTAACATAGCTGCAAACTTTATTCCATTTTCTTCTCTGTAAGTGTTGAAAACTGCACCGACTACGACCGCTGTTCGTCTGCTGAGTTGTTTGCATTGCGAGTTTAATTCAATAAAAAAAAATCGGCAGGCCGTCTTCGACCTCGTCCGTCTTTGGCTACTTTGTCTCCACGTCAAAAATATTTCTTTAATAAGTCGATGAAGATAAAAAAGGAAACCTGAGTTTTTCCCGCGCCAAACCTGGGAGACTTTGGGGAAAAAAATTGCTGACACCAGATATGGTGCCCAGGCATGCGTATGTTGAGTTATGGTGCATGCTCGCGCCAAACAAAAAGCGCGCGTAAATTTGCCAGCTACGTTATAATTATTATTTATTTGTCTTATTTATTAGGCAGGGCGGCCCATTCAACAGAATGCTAGGTGATGCAGAGGGCCCTGCATATTAAAAAGACTAATTGCAACTGATGTACGGTAAGAGCTAAATTTTGAAATTGTTGGCATCTCAAAAAACTATTTACGTTCAACTATATTTGAAACATATAATTAGGATAAAGTTAAAGTTACCGAGTGATCAAATGACATAGTTACAGTAACTATAACGGGAGCGTAGAATGATAGTTTTGGACTGCCTTTTTAAAGGAAAGGGGAGTTTCAGTTTTTTGTTTAAATAGAAATGGGAAAGTCGTTAAAAAGTTTAGCGCCTTCAAACAATTTTTACGCATGGTAACCAGTGGATGCCTATCTGACACACACTGGTTGAACAGCCTTGAAAATATCCGAAGAACTCCTCCAAGCTCTCACAGACTCCCCGAGGAGTCGTAACCCACGACAGCATGTGGATCGTACTGGTTGTTTCGCTCCAACTGAAACTGATTACGTATTTTGCCTGGCACTTTGTGCGGACTTTTCAAAACTGAGTAAAATGGCAATCTCGGGCATTGACAGAGACGGGCTTAACAGCAACCATCCGATTACGGAAAACTAGAAATATGAAACTAGAAGTATTCAATGATATTTATCTGGTGTTTGCTGGTATATATCATGCACTTTACCAAAATTTTAGCTACGCTTTCAATAAAATCTATATTGATCGATAATTATTGGTAGCAATCGATACAAATCGATAATCGAATCGTATTTAAAAATGTGTGATTATCGATTTTTAGCGATTACCGATATTGATCTTAGTTTTGATTATATCAATACATCGATTAGTTTTCCAATGATCGATTATTTACGTCTGGTTTTCATATCTTCAGGTGTTATTTTTTAATTTGGTTAATAATATACCTAATTACAGTTATGACGTCACTCCATCCAGGCTAATTAGGTAGCGTCTCCTGAAAGTAGCAAAACTTGCAAGAAATGGATCGCGAGGCTGCACGAGTGTTCAGTTATGATAATTTTAATCCTGTCTGAATTTCAAGGCGTTTGTTTCATTCTAATAGTTGGGTTCATAAGTATTTTCGTGTTGTCAAACCTTGATAAAGAAATGTCAGAGAAGACCACAAAGTGTCGCAAGTTAGATGGTATAAAAGAAGACGAGAAGGAAGAGGAAACAGACAAGAGGGAAAAGGTGTGTGTACTGGTAGAAGCCTGCCATGGTGTAGAACATGCATATGATCACTTCTGAAAAATATTTTTTAACTGTCATGATATTCGTGTTTTTGATTGGTTGAAAATGATAAATGCGCAACCACTGCAGGTCAAGGTCACCACTGTACGCGCGCACTTAACTGAAAAGTTTCCCAAGCTAAATTCATCTCTCATAAAAAGCCGGTACTCCTGACTATTTCAGTTTCTTGTTGTAAAAAATACCCAAATTAACAAATTTGTGGTATGGTGCCTCAGTTTGACCATTCGATGATGATCAACTCTATAAGAGTACCCATTACGAAAAGCTGTCGTAAATTTGTCAATTCCAACTGTATAACAGGCTCGATATCAACGGTAAGATCGAGATCGAGAGACAGGGATTAAGACTGTAAACCAGAGACTTCGCGCGTGCGGCCTGGAGAGGCGCTTGGGCAAAGCTGAATTGAGATAGTTTCCTAACTTTTTGCCTTCCTTTACTTCTTTTCTGAGTGTTCGTTTGGTCGAAAATGTACGCCATGCACAGTTATCACGGAGTGGCAAGAGAACCAAAATGTGGTACAAGCCTGTTGAATGACGTAACTAAAGTTCTCAACTGTGTTGACGTCTTCCGTACTACATTGGTAACTGGACAGCACTCGGAAAATGTGTTCTCTTTTTTCATACAATAATCGCGGAATCCAGTTATTGAAAAAAAATATGATAACTTCAAACCACGTGGAGCTACAGTTTCTGATTCGAGTGCGCACTTGGCGAAATAGAAAACAATCTTCGACCAAATAGAACGCGCATGATATCTTTGTTACTGTATACAAAAGCATGTAGGAAGTGTAAGAGAAGCATTAGCCTTTCATGATAAACGTGTTTCACGCGACATTAAAGCTTGCTTCACACTAGCGATCACAGCAGAATAATTCCTGTGTGAATCAAACAAACATGAGCCAAGCATAGGCGCAATACAACACAAGAAAAAGGAAATTTCGTTTTTTCACCGATAGATCAGGAAATTAAGTTGAACTCAGCTCAATTTTCCCGATTTGACGGCGACAACATATAGGTCGACCTGCATGTAAACTAGGCGACATGTCTGCTATACAGGTAAACGGTAAAGCCTGGTTCACATATTACCGTAGACGTAGCTGCGACATCCAACGACAATGTCGCCAATGTTGCTCTGCGGTACTTTACGGCATATGGGAACATATAGGTCCATTGCAGAAATGTCGCCAACATCGCAGGCTGACCCAGGTGTTGCCGCCGCCATATCGGGAAAGTTGAGCCGAGTTCGACTTTTCCGATCTGTCGGCGATGTCTATCGCAGACATATCTATCACTGCGGCATATGTGAACCAGGCTTAAGTTAGTGCAGGTAGCATAAGCGACAGTAGATAGTTTAAGCATCGCGTATACCGGAACAGGAAACGTCAAGTAGCCGTCTGCCGTTTGCCGTAGGTCCGCTACCTTAGTTTGGTCTGAACTCCACGCAAACGCATTGCTGTCAAACGGGAAAGCACACCTCCTCGCGAGAAAACGGGAGACGGCAAACGTCAAATGCGCTAAAATTCAGGCTATTGTGGCCGACCCCTGCTCTTCGCGGAAAAAATTTACGCGATGTCTTTAAAACTCTCTAATGTTGCTGGGATGTCGCAAGCACATCTGTCGCATATTCGAACTAGGTTTGAAGGTCCTTGCGCGTGCAGCAGTCGCTTTTAACGACTTTGTTATGTAAACTATCTTTTCTTCTGAAGCAACGAAATACGAAATGACGTAGCAGAACAAAAGAAAAGTGTTGGGAAACACGAAGAACAACTGAGTTTTAACAGTTTTTGCAGGGAAATAGTGACATTTTCTGTCGCACTCGACAAAATCGGCAAGTTAAAAAATCTCCGAAAGACTAGGAAGGATTCCGTACTTTCGTAATCCGCCCACACTGGGTTTATCAATATGCATAAAACAAAAATATTCTTCGTTGGAAGATGTATTATTTTTTTAAAAAAGACAATGCCAGCGAAAATTATTATCAGTTTATGTTGCGGCATTTTCACAAGGTCAAAAAATCACTAAGATTGTGCGTTATCAGAACACCGCGTGCTAATCGTAAAGATATCATCTAGTCCAAGCACATAAGCCTCTTCTAGAGGGCGTGCCTTTCCAGGTAGATGTAGATGTAGTCCCAGGCATGGATAAAGGAGGAGCTTAAGGCTCTGCTACGCGAGGCAATTTTCTTGCAACTTGCAATGCAATGTTGGCGAGAACATAACATTGCAAGTTGCTGCTAGGTGTCAAACGCTCGCAGCGTTTGTGGCATCCTGCAATTTAATTTTGGCACCCGATAAAATTAGATCTTTCCTCGTTCAGTTCCAATCACTGTGCCACAAGCACAATCGATCTTTGAGCACATGTGACAGCTCTACCTTCTAAATGAGGGGGGCACAAAAGTTGACAAAATGTCAGAAGGGAAAAGCCGCACAAAACAACGCAGAAAACAAAGAACCACACAGAGGTCTACCTTCGATCCATGTGTTACTTTGCTTTGCCTTTTTTCGTCGTCTTAAGGCAGACGAAGTCGCTGTTTTCTTTTCCGTTGCTGCCGACTTTACAGAAAGACAAGAAATCCCCCATTTTGGATTATGGGCGCGTACGAGCGCAAATAATAACACGACTCTGACTGGCTCCATCAAACATTGCGAAGCAAGTTGCAGGATACATGCTACACGTTGCAACTGATCTCGCAACATTGCGAAGCAAGGTGCAAAGAGGGTGTTACACGCGTAATGTCTTCTGCAGCTAGTCTTGCAACGGCGCAGCATTGCAAATGGAGGGAAAAATTGCCACGTATGACAGGGTCATTAGGCATGGTGCTAACAACTCCATACATCATGTAAACGCAATCTAGCTACAGAAACTGAGCGAGTGTTAAGCATTGTTTCTGTCCTGTGAGGGAAAATAGACGGTAACCAATCAAAAGGCGCATTATATCTAGTCTACTTTCTTTCTACTACTTACGCAAACTTGCTTAATTAGTCTGTAACGAATTCCATTGTTCTCCATCCACATAGTTAAACACTGTTTACTGCCCAAATGGATGCCAAGGTGCATGCGCATGTCCTATCCTCGACTGTTGGGAGATTGTGTCAATACCAAACTATATTGAGATACAACGCAACTCGGACATTCGCTTTGGTATGGCCACAACATCAAGGTATGGACACTACTTTCGTTAAACATCTATCATACTATTGCTTGCCACATCAAAAAGCTGGCTAACATAAGTAGCTGGTAAAAACACATCCTACAGATGGTATAACGCAAAAACATTTTTCTCACGTGCTTCCTCATATTGAGGTGGCTTCTACCTGTTTTTCATTTTTCTATACCACTGAACTTTATGAAGGGCTGCCTCAGGTGTCATGGCAGATTGCTGCCAGTTATTGGAGGCTGGTGCTACAACAACTTTTCAGCTTATCAACTCTTCTATTCCTATCTCAGTTTTCATTTCCATGGCAACTTTACAGGGTCTCGATTGCTGACAATTGATATCAGAATTCAAGTTCAAGGGACTAGTAACATCTATAGTAGAAAAAGTTTGTTAGGCAATTCCGCACTAGCGTTTAATTAGATGCTAGTGGCAACTAAGTTAGTCTAAGAAATCCTTTCGAAGAACCTTCCAGTTTCGTCAGGGTTAACTACCAGTGAAAGCTTATACCACGCACCTATATTGAAAAGTATTCGAGCGAGGATAATTTAGTTCCATGAAGGTGTATTTCTTTGCTATTTTAATCCTATCTGGCCTGGGGGGATCGCACCCCGCTTCGATGCAAGGCATATTCTAATGCTACCCCGCAACGATAAGAGATAGCACTATGAAACATTCCGACTTTTCCTGGAATTTATCTATGGACAAGTTGATGCACCAATCATCACTATGCACCCCTCCTCATTGCCATAGCAACTGCATTTTCATCGGCACTTTTTTTAGAAATGTAATTGGGTACGGAGTTTTCCATTGAAATCATAGATCAAGCTGACCCAAGATCACTTAAGGTTAATACATTTCAAATCAATAAAGGCAATTTTATTAATTACTGTTATCAAAAAATCCAAGATGGCAGATTTGTGACGTCAAACAGGTCATATCTAAATTAACTACCAAAAGACACATTATGGACTAATTAATTAGACTGCCAGTTGGGACGTTGCTAGCGCTTATAAAATAAGACATTTAAATAGTGGAGCCGAATTCCCCCCTCCCCGAGTCCATTTGAGGTCAAATAATCCCAGGCAAGATTGGCAGATAGGGTTAATCCATTGGCACTGGCTAAAACGGCTATACTATCAAATTACTAGTCCAATGCTCACACGAGTTATACTACAGTGCGTAAACTGTTTGTTCCATCAGCCCCCACGCGTCACGACGTATAATAGACTACATTATGGCCAAGAGTTCGGGTCAAAGCTATCGCTCGTCGAGCTACGAAACACTGACAAATGTAGCAAGTGATCTGGCGCTCATTAAACGCGAACGGGAGAGGAAACGGAGAAAATGCGCCCAGCTACGCAACGCAAATGAGAGCGACAAAGAAAGTTTGAAAGTAGCGTTTGACGGCAAACTACAAGGACTGCCTTGTGACGGTACAGCAAGAGAACGGAGCAAGACGGTGTAAACTGGCTTCGTCAACCAAATGCAGCCGAAGAAAACGGCTCACTTGGCTAGTTACTGCACTCCATCTTGGACAGTAAATCACGACAAGTTAGTTATTACTGGTAAATATTTTGCGCGTAGACTGATGCCTTCACTTAACGTTTAGTAGTTTGGGAATGAGGAACATGAAAAGCGGACCAGTACTCCCATTTTTGAGGTCCGATACATGTCCTCAACTCCTGGCTTATTGGACGACAACCTGATTTCGGTACGTCCTCAGACATATATTGCCTTTTCTAAAATTCTGCAACCAAAAACTGCATGGTCCTGTTAGTATAAATGAGGGATGAACAGACTGACTTTGAAGTATTTTAAAATCAAATGACATTTATATCCAAACATATATCAATGTATATCCAAACTGAAATGTTGCCCTGTTTAAAAGTCGTATTTCAATCTTGACCAATGTTAACTTCTTAACCGGACACATACCTCGAACCAATAAATCGGTTGTACTTGCCCGTCTTTCGGCACATTTTAGAAGGGGTAGCGGTGACACAGGTAATGGATTATCCATAGAAACCCTTCACGTTTTATTTTCAAACCGTCTTGCACCATTTGCATACTTAGGACGTTTTTCATTTGTCGGGTCTGGCCGGTCCGACCGGTCAGTTCTCAAATGGAACGCGACAACTATCGGAACTGGTTCTGGCCGGTCTCTTTCCTTTCTCCTCCTACCCCCCTCCCCTTTGCGCTTGCTACACTGGCTAAACTGGTTCTGGCCAGACTGGCCCTGCTCATGGATTACAGCCGATCAGTTCTCCCGTTCCGGACGGCCAGGACGCGGGAATTTGGCACATGAATTTTGGCGGGAAATCATGCTCGCGCGCGCCTTGACAGGTGAGTCAGATTATAAGAGAAAAGTCCCAGAATGCAGAAAAGAGACGGAACAAACACGAGCCACAAAAACAATGGTCAAAACAAATTGTTTATTAATTTTTACGTATGATTCCTTCAGTTAGCACTGGATGTTTATAGCACATTTACAGCCTCTATGTCGAGGGCACAAGGCTCTTGCTTAACTATATCAGACATACACTAACAACTGTCCGAGAATATTGGCAGTAAAACAGATTTAATTTCAGTGTATATTATAATATAGTGAAGACTAAAATCTATATAATTTAATGATACTGGAAACTGAATACTCGCAGAATTTTCGGTGTTCCATATTGTTCTTTCAGTTATTTTTTGTGTCTCCTAAAAATACATTTCATGATTACGACAAAAGAAACGACTGTTGTTATACAGTGTTGAGAATTCTTACTCAGTTGATTTGCTCTCTTGGGAAACTGCTAGTTACAGCTTGCAGTGATTGTGAATGGTGACAGGAGCAACTTCTCTAAAATCAAGACGCCCTTCACGACGGCACACCAACCCTGGCCACTTGAACATAACTGTCGAGTTGTACCCCCTGAATGACCGCACAAACTGATGGTTGTTTTCTTCCTGTCATCCATGGTCGGCTAAATCAAACTGCTCGAAGTATCTAGAATTATCAGGAAAATATAATGCACAATCAGACGGCATTTTAATTTTTGTTAATGTAATATTTAATGTATAAAAAGTTGTTACTAAAAACACACTAAAACAGTATGCCAGTTGCTATAATGTATCATAAAGACCTTCCACTTGACGGTGTCTTAAGCGGTTGTATACTACATCTAACACAGTTTTTCAAAGGTATTCTGAGGAATCAGCGGTTTATAAAAACCCTCTGATTCCTCAGAATGCCCTTGAAAAATCATGGTTCACAAAGTGCTTTAACTTGAATGACTACAGTTTGTGGTTTAGTTACGACTGGAGACGTTGTGACCCACAAAATTCGCTCCCATGCAGGACTCAAGGAATGCATATTAGTACTCAACGAAAGGCTTTATTTGAATGGTTTCATTGTGACCTGTGTGTTCAGAAGTTATTCATGACATCTAACTTAGTTTCGGAAAGCGCTCCCAGGACTCAAAGGGTTAATAGTACTCATCACGAGCTTTCACTTAAATGGTCACACTTTGTGTTTTTACCCATGTATTGAGAAGTTATGACATCTCACTCAGTCATAGATGGCGCCGTCAGGACTCATCAAAAGCCTCAAACCTTTGCTCACATATTTAGAAGGTTTCATAATGGCACGACTTACCTGGCTACAAGTGTGATGATCAGGTTTAGCGGAGTTACAAATTCATGTTCTGGTGAGTCCTGTAGGAAGAAGTTATAACCGCACCATTAGATGAACACACTGTGCTGCTGGACGAAGCCGTACAGCCATTCATAAACCAAGGGCTACACCTTTAAACACGCTAACTGTGGAGACGCATCAAGATGAAAATGCGGACTAAGTCTTTGGTTCCCTCCACACTGATCAATACGATTCGAAAACGGAAGCTTTTGAAAACGGAGGCTTTGGAAAACGGGGGCTTTTGAAAATGGAGGCTTTTTTTCAAAAGCCTCTGTTTTCAAAAGCCTCCGTTCTTTAAAGAATTCGTTTTCAAAAGCCTCCGTTTTCAAAAGCCTCTGTTTTCAAAAAGCCTCCGTTTTCGAACGTATTAGTGTGGGCAGGGCCAAAGTCTTGTTTCGATGCGTTTTCAAAAGTCTCCACTTTGGGAAGTGCTTTAGAAAACCTTCGTTTTCGGTGAAAACGATAAGCGCTTTCGATCGTTTTAGTGTGAACGATCGGCACAACTGAACGCACAAAAAGGAAGCCAATGTTTCACCCAAGCAGGAAACCATTCAGTCTCCAACACACTCACGTAATCAATTGGAATAATAAGACCACGATATTTCAATTAACGGCAACTTTGCAAGAAACATACTATAAAACTGCGAGATACGTACAAGCGAGGCCCGTAGGTCAGCACATTTCCGTGCTAATGTGCGAAGTAGCGCCGTGATGTCAGCTAGTAACGGTTTCTCCACGCACACAAGCAGGGCATAAAACCACCGACCCTGAAATGACAACAGAGTAAATCTGTATCGACACAGAACTTGGTTTGGATCTCAGAAACTGGATGTATTGTGTTATATAATTTATTTTTGCAGTTAGATACTACATCTAACACAGTTTTTCAAAGGCATTCTGAGGAATGAGCGGTTTATCATAACTCTATGATTCTTCTCAATACTAATGACCTTTAAAAAATTATGGTTCACAAACAGCTTTAACTTGATTGACTATAGATGGTTTGTGTTTTAGTTGTAACGATTGGAGAAGTTATAAGTCACTAAATTTTAGAAGGCGCTCCCATGCAGGACTCAAGGACATATATTAATGCTCAACGAGCCGTTTCATTTGAATGGTCAAACTTTTTATTTTGACCTGTGTGTTCAGAAGTTATGACATCTCACATAATGTCGGAAAGCACTCTCAGAAACTAGGGTTAATAGCATACTGATCAAGAGCTTTCAATTGAATGGCCACACTTTGTGTTTTACCCATGCATGGGTTGAGAAGTTATGACATCTCACTCAGTTTTGAAAGGCATTCCTAAAAACTCAAAGGGTTAATAGTACTCATCAAGAGCTTTCATTTGAATGGTCACAATTTGTGTTTATCCATGTGTTGCAAAGTTACGACGACTCACTTAGTCTTTAAAGGCACTCCTAATAACTCCCAGGTTATTGGCACTTATATTAAAGAGCTTTCATAAATTTGAATGGACATTTGTGGCATTACGAAAAACATCTCTGCTTCTAACAAAGTATGAGGTGATGTGGGTTTTATTTTGAATTGGTAAAAATATCTCCAAAGGAGTGAGGCTTGTAAAAGAGAGAAATTTCTTGCTGCCACAAGGTGGTACCAGCCATATTGTGGGACGATAACAGAGGAGTTCTTCCTGAAATAGACCAGTTCTAAGACATCTTGTGATTGACAAATTGATTCTGTGAGGCATTTGGTTCCAACTAAAACATTTCATCTATTTACTAAGTTAACTTAAAACGGTATAAAGAATAACAAAAGAAATTAAAACAACCACAGTACTTTCAAGAAAGTTTACATGTCACTGACCTGTTGGTGTGAAAAGCCAATCTTCTGCATCCATTCAACATGATATTCCAAGACTTGCAGGACTGTAGGCTTAAGTAATGAAAGGTTTATAAATTGTTACAAAATTAATATTGGATATTGATTTCTTACTAATACACAAGTTATTCTGTACTTAATTGTCATCTTTAATTAATATTTATTTTGAACTTACTTGATTCATTTGCACAATGACAGTCAACAGAGGTGGAACTCCTTCCTTTATTAAAAGAGGAATATAATATAATTTGAATAAGGTACCAGTCATTAAATATGACGGGGGGGGGGATGATTCTACGTATCATATAAAATTGCCAAAATATCACAAGTTTTTATTTCGAATGTTTTCAAGACCCCCCTTGAACAAACATGAATACAGTAGGTCCCCCTAATTTCTCCTCCATGTCCCCTTTGCAATTATATTTATTCTAACTGCATCCCAGTTAGCTCAGTTGGTAGAGCATCAGTCTCACATGCAGGAGATCATGGGTTCGAATCCTGGCTGGACCAACCTTCAGTGTCTTAAAATAACTAAGGAGAAGGTGCTGCCTTTGCTCTAACATCTGCAAATGGTTAGACCTTCACGTCTTCTGGGATAAGGACATTAAACCGTAGGCCCTCAGAGACCTTTGTCCTATGGGTTGCAGAAACATGATAAGGCTCTCCGTTCACCTCAGAGCAATAAATAAATAAATAAATTTAATGACTGGCCCCTAAATAATCTTAATTAATATAATTAGAATAAATAAATCTTAATTAATATAATTAATAAATAATCTTAATTGCTTGATATGGCTTCAATTTCTTCACAAATTGTCACAGCTGCAGCCATTTTTCTGACAACTAAGCATGAAGTCATAGACTCGATTTTGTATTAAATTATTAATGAACATAAACATTACAAGAGAAGGATACAGTACCTCTCTATCAACACAATTTGCTAGCTCTGACTCACTTGCTTCTGAAACCCCAGGTGTAGCCACACTAAATAATAGCAGTAGCAATTAAACAGAACGTGCAATTAGAAAATACTTCTAGCTGCTATACACAATTAGCATTTAATATATAATATATAATACAATATGATATAACATGATACAATATATACACATACTAGTACAATACAATACAGTACAGAGCAGTACAATATATTTTACATGATTTTATACTTCTTATTAGGCAGTTGACCAACTCGAAAAAATACCCAACCACATTTGCTGGTACCGTTCTGAAGATTTTCTGAATACTTCTGAAGATTTCTGAAGGAAAAAAATTTTCAAAGATCATTAACATCTGTCCCAAGACTTTTTGAACACTTTCTGAAGATTTCTGAACACTTCTGAAGACTTTCCAAAGGCTTCCCAAAATTTCTAAAGATCATAGAGGCAGAGAGAGGCCTCTCTCCCTATTTCTTTTTCTCCCGGCTGCACGTGACTTCTTTGAGTTCTTTCTCTCCCCAATCTCTCACTTCACGACCATGTGCTAAAACTCACTCACTCTGCCCAACTTTTAGATTCTGGCGAAGGAAGGGGCTGTTTTACAATCTAATCTTCGGAAAGTATTTACAAATCTTTGGAAAAGTTCGGGAAAACTTCGGAAGTTTTCAGAAAGTGTTACAAAGATTTCTGAATGGTTTTGATGATCTTTGAAAACCTTCGGAAAGTGTTTAAAAACATATATGGATTTTTACAATCTTCTGAAATTTTCGGAAAATTTTCGGAAAGCTTTGGGAAATCCATGCAGAAGTGTTTGGAAATCTTCATAAAGGCATGAAATCTTCAGAAGGGTTTAGAAAATGTTTAAAGTTTTTCAGAAGTGTTCAGACAGTCTTTAGAATGTCGTACATAAATCAAGAATATATACATATATATCGGTGAAATACTACCTGTTGCATATATATTACCCGTTGCATATTGCAGAATATGCAACAGCTTTCCAGCCTTCCAACTGGCTGTATTTCTTAAGGCATGGGATAAAATACAATACAGTATAATACAATACAATACAGTACGATACAGTACGGTACGGTACGGTACGGTACGGTACGGTACGGTACGGTACGGTACGGTACGGTACGGTATGGTACGACACGACACGATACGATACCATACCATACAATACAATACAGTACAACACAATTATACAATACCGTACAATATAATAATTAAAAATACAATACAATACAACTCAATACAAATTATGTGCACAATACAATACTCACCTGACAATAGTTTACTTCAGTACCAGATTTGCAGGTATATAACAAAGGAAAACAGAAATTTATAGGTACTGTAAGCAAACAGTAATACCACACCTGAGACTAGGCTGACTGGACAGTTAGCTGACTGTTTACAATCAATCAAATACATTTCAAGTGTCCGGTCAGTCAAGAAAAGGTACTGTAATTTATTATAGTTACTGTCAGTATTAAATAGAATGAAAAGAAAAACGAATAAAATTAATAGTAGATAAAAAACATGAAAATTTATAATGTACCTGTCAAATATTTTTGATGCGATCTTGTGCCCCAGGCAGAAAATACACCAGCCCATCTCATCGCTTCTCTTGGGCTGCAACAAAAAGTAAAATTAACCTGGATTATATATATACCATAAAATCCCACACTAAAGCTCCCCTGGTTATAAGAACCCCCATATATAAGCCCATCTACCTGCTAACAAAAATAATATTCCAGTTATGAGGGGCGGGCGGCGGGGGGGGGGGGGGGGGGGGGCGGGGGGGGGGGGGGGGGGGGGGGGGGGGGGGGGGGGGGGGGGGGGGGGGGGG
>JANVCK010014791.1:0-13525 GCA_026546655.1 Epizoanthus illoricatus | reverse complement strand
AAATGGTGGAATAAACAGTGTTTTAGAAAATACGCTAAAAGCGCCTATAAGCATGAAATCGACAACACCCCTTTCCTTTAATGGGCTAGATCTGTTTGATTTCCCTTTTCTCACATTTTGTTTTAAATATTAAATCAACTAACCAATGTTTTTGTTTGTTTTATTTGTTTTCTTTTTTTTGTTCGTGCAGCTGTTCTTGTTCACCTGGCTGTGTTCTGGCACTTTGTTCTTCAATATTTTTCTGCAATTCCTCTTCACTCAAAGGCTTCACCCTTTTACTCTATGCAAAATCAAATTTTAAAGTATGGCAGTTCTTCCTCTGGCTCTTTGCTCTCCTGGAGTTTCCAGTCACGGTTGACCTCACATGGCATTGTAGGTTTCATTTTGACTTCATTGACGCATTCCAGACATTATATTTATTGCATGGGAACATAGCTGGTGATTGGCTGGGGATGAAAATAAGTCCTCTTCCATGTGTCTGCTTGTTTTCTTAATGCCACAAATCAATTTTTTAAAAGTGAAACCTGTCTTATGAAGCTACATGTAATTTTCACACAATTGTTTCAAAATTTTAACCAAAATGTAATCATTCATGAGACAGTCAGTTTGTTCAAAGGTAGCCTTTGGAAATCACACGTTTTTGGGTTACAAGAGTTTTAAATTTGCCTGAAAATTCCTGTTTTTTAATAATTATTGTCAAAAACGGTCACTGTGGAGTGTTGTACACTGGGGGCATGCAATGTTCCATACACAGGTCTGCTGTTTTTCTTGGAGATAGGCTTTACTACTACTAGTAAAATTATAAGGAAAGTCTAAAAATCCTGGCAAAATATGTATTTGTGGTTGGTTTATGCAGATGGAGAGAACTATATGTTTCATAGTTTGCACAGAACATAAGAAGAAGAATGGTATGTCAAAAAAATCGCTGTAGAAATTTCCAAAAGTCAACACTTTCTCAACACTCTGGTTTGCAGGAGCATCAAATGGCCATGCAGAAGCCATAGTTGACAATGGTCATTAATGCTGCATAAAAGAAGGCCGACTCAGAACAAGACAAAACAGCAACTGTGCTAATAACGTGCATCCACTGGTTGTGTCACAATGTTCAGTGTTGCAGCTACCTTGACACCATTGCAGTTTGATGCTGTCTCATTCTTTTCACTGTACATGATACTATCTTGTTTCTTTTTAGGTACATTCCTTATTTTTTACTGTTTTTCATCAGTTTAATTGTTTTGTATTGTGGTGAATTAAATAAAACACATACTACGAAGGAACTCATTGAATAAACTTGGGCTGGGACTAACATTTTGAAACCCTTACTTGGGATGAAAACACTTACCCGTTTGCCAATGGCAAGTAGTTTTTACCTGGGGCAACAAAACTTTGCAAATGCTCGCCCGATTGCCAAGTAAGAACTAAGATTTGTTTAATTTCCCATGTACAGTACCAGCTTGATTTTTTTTGCTGTATAACAGTTAACACCAGCATCATTGTCAATGACCTCTCACAATTGATTGCATTTCATTTTGTTTATAATAGTTGCAAGATAAAGTAAATAAAACATGATCATAAAAAGCAAACAATGATTGCCAACTCTTGCTCTGTTCAGACAAGCCAAGCCAAGCCAATAATTTATTTACAAATTTCTTTTTAGCCTAGTTTACTGTTGTATCATTCTGAGTTTGGCCTCAAAAGAGAACAGTTTGGAGGGAAATTCAAAATATCCAACATATTTCTCCCAGCAAATAACCACCATCTTGGATATCCAGTAACGTCAGCAGGGTTGCAAACTAACACTTGCCCGCTCACGCACAGCAAGTAATTTTTATCACGGGCGAGTAACTTTACAAACTACTCATCTCATTGGTGAGTGAGAGTCACAGAATGTTTTTAACTATTTGTATCAAACTGAAAATGGTACGTGCTGATTACTAATGTTCAATCACTTCACAAATCCACAGTACAATGATGGATGTATTTAACAGTCATCTGCAGATTTATGTGGTAGATTATAAATTACAGAGTACTAGCTTAATAATTCTTGCTTGCTATTGACTAGCCACCATTTTGAAATTTGAATGAACATATAGTTCCACTTGTCAACAGTCTTCATTTCGCTAGTTCCCAGGGACAGGCTGGTTGTTTCCTCATGGATGTACGATCATGCAAAGACTGCTTTCTCAGTATTTTTAAAATGTAAATAGTTATCAGTTAATGCAAATTTACAATGTAGAGATATTTAGAGGGTGTCAAAGAATCCACATCCAAAAAAGAAGAAACAAACAGATTTATGGAAATGAAACAAGAAATCATCAATGGCAATGTGGAGCAAGAAGAGAGCATGGCTAACATACAATCAAGAAAAGGACGAGATGTTTTTAGAAGTCCTGCCGAAATTATGCCACATGTGACTCCCAAACGAAGGGCCTGTTTGTTGTTGGCACCAATAACTTTAATTTGGAGAGCATCAAATGACATCAGAGGTCAGACAGCCACAAACAATGTTCTAAAATTGCCACCGCAAATATATATTTATCTCTATAATTGCCATTTACAGTAGGTGCATTTAGTTTCCAGATAGTAAAATCTCTGTCAGGCTAGTAACTTTTCCAAGTTGCTAGCCTAGCAGGAGAGTTAAAGGGAAAAGTTAGTTTCCAATCCTGATGTGCTCCACCATAGTTCCAGACCCCTCCAATGGCTTCGAATCTCCCAGGCATCAGCAGAAAAGAGTTGTTGTTCATGCAAACTTTCATGCACATTTAATTGTTTTCTGCTGCTTACATGCTTTTGCAGGATTTCCAAACTTGAAAAGGCAAAAGCAATCCTTCTAAGCTGAGATTCAAAGCCCAGAAACTCTCCTGTGCATTCATAAATCCAGGCCAGGACCCCCTAACCCTACCCCCCTCCTCCCCATCCCTCCCCCCCATCCCCCTGGTTATTTGGAATTCCCAAATGCAACCTGTGGTAGGGATACAGATATTTTCTGGAACTACCCATTCTACATGTATGTCAAAGGTTGCTGTTCAAAGGCAATTAAAACACAATTGAAACCTAAAACAAGTATGATACTGATAGTTATTCAAGTGCTTTGTTTTCTTTAGTTCTAATTTGGGCCAGTGAAATTTCTGTCGGGCGAGTGACTTTTCCAAGTTACCCGCCCAACCAGACAGTGAACGAAATGTTAGTTTTCACCCCTGTCTTGCACAAGTCCCAGGACTCAATACTCTACATTTCTAGATAGATCATTGCCTGCTGGTAGCCTAAAGAGGCTGTTCACAAGCTAGCCCATCCTTGGTGATCAGATTAACATGGTTACACTATATAATATATAATTCAGAATTATCATAAACTGTATAACCTGTTCCACTGTATAAACTGTTCCACTATATAATATATAATTCAGAATTACTGTATCCATAAACTCTCTGTAAAGTGCTCATACTTGTTTAGCCTGCAAACCTGGAAATATTCAGCCAGCTCACATTAGCTAATAGACCCTTCCCCATTTTTTGAAGCTATCTTGATTGGGGGCAATCACACATAACATTACGGCAAATGTATGGGATTTTGGTCAAGTTTGGACCTCCGTAACTCTGCTACAAAATCGCAGATTGCAATAAACATTACAGTATCAGGAAAAAGTTTTGCAATTGTAATTCGCCAAATTCGGCGAAATTTTGATGAAAAACAACAAAGTTTGGCGAAAGTTCGTAACTGCGAATTTTCGCTCGAAATTTCGTTCGGCTATTGTTTTTATAATAAGCGAAAAATCGTCATTAGCTTGCCTGAGAAGTTTCGCTGTAAACAAAATGTCACTAAAAACGAAATGTTGCCGTAAACGAAATGTCACTGTGAACGAAATGTCGCTGTTCCAAAGAAACTGCACTGAGAACAAATGTTGGTTATGAACGAATTAAACTTCGCTTAATGAACAAAGCTTTGTTGTAAACGAACTTCTTTTACCCAGTGGAAAGTTCTTGGGCAAACAGAATTTTGACGGTTTATTAGTTTTGTTATTAGTTCATAGATTATAGTTTATAGATCATGATCATTGGAGATCGTGATTGAGGGTTTGGCCAACTAGTTGTGATTTGTGTTTACATTTTTGGCGCGGCGAAGATGCTTGTTCCTTTCAGCCAGAACATTTAGAGGTCAATTATATAACGGCGCAGTGCATATCAAATGTCTCTGAATTGAGTTCACTTGTTGTTCCTGCATCTACTTGTTTGGAAATGGAAAGAGGGGAAGAAGATTTTGTGTGCACAAAGAGAGAAGAATCCTTTATTCTTAAAATTTATCAGCAAAGTTTTAGTTTGAAAACTTTTAGTTTTACATGCATTAACCCACATTCGATGCAACAATACAGCTGTTACGTTACAATTACAATGATCGTGGTTCAGTCAGTTCTTCCGTTTCACAGGGCACTTTTATGCATAAGCATAGTACGTTCGGCCGAAACTTTGTTCGAAATTTCGCACGAACTTTCGTACGAAATTTCGCACTAACTTTCGTTCAATATGAATATTTGAATATTCATGACAAACGAAATTTACCGAAATGTCAATCGAAATTTCGGCAAAGTTTCACGAGACAACAATGCCCGAAATTCTGCGAATTATGGTTGCAAAACTTTTTCCTGATACTGTATGTCTTTTGAAAGGTATTTGTCCTAAGAGTATTTCCTCTAAAGATAATTGATTCAGACGATAACTTCTGTAATCATAGTTTTAAAACTTCATACAAATCCTTCTGAATACAGTCTAATCATGTAGGCTGCATTTAGAAGGATTTGTATGAAGTTTTAAAATTCTCTCTGTTTAAAGGAAATAATCTTAGGATAAATACCTTTTAGTTTCAAACGACATAATTTTTATCGCAATCTGCGATATTGGAGCGGAGTTACGGAAGTCCAAACTCGACCAAAATCCCATACATTTGCTGTAATTTTATGCGTGGTTGCCCCCCAATCGAGATAGCGTCAAAAACCGTGAAAGGGTCTATTCGAACGTAGACTGCGCGGTCATACTGCTGAAGCTCAGCTTGGAGCTTAGTACAGCTGTAGCTAGCTCGTCAGTGGATGTGAGTTGGCTGCTGAAATAATTAGTAGTGTTTGCAGGCCTGTTAGTCCTGATAGTACCGGCTTAACTTACCAGGCAGTTTGTGTTAGCTTTTTCTGTTTCTAGTTTCAATTTCTTTTCCGGTACATTGCAAAATGCCACTAAACGTTCGAGTTCAGTGCAACCGTTCAAAACTAAGGCCGCCATCTTGCCGCTGCACATTTGTAAAGACTTCTAGGTTCACATTACGTAAATCATAGTGTACTAGACTACAAAGCTAACCTCGTCCCCAGGGCTATCCGCGCTGCTTTGGCCCGCGGCCGCAGCCGCGGATGTTGACAAAAATTTCCCCCTTTCGCCTTTTTTCCTTTACCCCTTATGCATTTATAAAGTAAAATGTTTTGTGTAGTGACAACTTTAAACCACATTTTATTTGATTTTAAGAAAATATGTTGTCCTTGAAAAATATTGATAATTTATGATTTTGAAATAAGAAAGACTGCAATGCGTAGTCCCTGTGCACGTGGTCTATTGTTTCCTCACGATACCAGCTGTCAGATTATCAACCCTTTGTAATATTCTCTGATGAATTTTTGGTTTCAGAAATTACATAAGACAAAACTAAAATTCGACTGAGGGGTGAGCAACGAGAGAGGAAGGCCACTGTTCAGCTCGGTGTCAGCGCTTTCTCGCCGTAAGTTCAATTGAATATTACTTCAATCTCTTACTAAAATCTATATTTCACATATCAAACGTAATACGTCGCAAACAGTCGCAAACAATACGCTAACATTACAGAAAGGTAGAAAATGTTATATCTCCGTATGCACGGTTTGCGATGTCAGCTAATGTGCTACGCTCTATATTATTAAACTGGACTGATAACCAACTATAGCGTTCTTTAACGGAAGAAGACGTGGTTATTGGACTTTGATATTGCTGTCGGAGGTTTTTAAAAAGACATTGGTTTTACATCATTCATTTCCCCCGACATTGTCCGGCGCTGGTTTTGGCTTGCTTTGTAGATTATATACGTTAGTGATACATGGCAAACATGGCCAAAGAAATCATGATTTAGAATGGGCAACTAAAGTTGTATAAGCAATTTTTTAAAATTGTTGTGCTTTGGCTTTCTGTCCGGAGTCGATTTTAATTAACTAATTAAAATTATAATTTCTGAGTAATAATTTCAAGCTTCGAATGTTTCGATACTATGATCTTGAACTGATCAAAAGAAGCATTAATTTTGAGCTCAAAATCATCTGTTCCGGTCGCCCCACGAGTGTCGCGCGGGGGATTTCTTTCCCCTCTTTGTACTCTTTTGCCTTTTGAATTGTGCCAGATTTCCCGTTTAGCAATTTATGAATCCTAGTTTTCCGATTTCAAAACATTTATTTTGTCTAGATCCTGTATGCGTCAAGTTTTGTGATTCCAGCTAGATGTTCTACATGAATAGCTAGTTATAAAAAGTAAAAATCACTGATAAAAGTAAAATAAAAATAAACAAATCCATCTTACTAATAGTGGTGGTAATTGCGGAAGATGCATTAATTTAAAAATGGTACGTTGTCGTTTCCGTTGGATAGCTGCGCACTTTTGAAGTACATAGCTCTTATTACCCTTTCGTGGTAAGCGATTGTTTTAACTGCTATCAATAAACATACCATATTTCCTCGAATAAGGTCTACTCGATTAAGTGCCCTCTCTGGAATATGAAATTTTAAATAAGCGCCCGGGGGCCTCCCTCCAAATTAGCATCCCCCCTTTCATAATCTTACTCCCCAGTCTCCCCTAGGAAATGGAAAGAGAGAATGCATGAGTTAAAGAACTGGATGTAGAGTAAGAATCACGACCAGGTCACACTAAGAACTCTGTACAGCAAGTTAGGCTATAAAACCCTTGTTGTTATGGTTATTTCTTTGATATGATGCCTTCCAAATTAAATATTTTGCTACGAGTCACAATGTTTACTTTTATTAGCCCTCCTCCCCTAGATAATTGCCGTCCATTAAGTACCCCCCTCTCAGTTTTCACCTGAAATTTTAAATAAACGCCCGTGGAACTTATTGGAGGAAATACGTTATGCAACACAGGAAAGTGTCGCTTACATTTTGTCACCTTAATACAATAGTGATTTCTTACGAAAAACGTTTACGTGGATATTTTGCGTATATAATTTATGTGGTATCCATATGCTATTCGATCAGGCGTAGTCTTTAATTTACTTATTGAGAGGAAACTGGAGAGTTCGTTTCGAAACTTAAAATAATAAAAATCAAAATTTATTCACGCAAAGCAAGTGCCCCCAGTAGTCATCTATCCAAGCATCGTCCGACTGGAGCCTCAATGATTTTGGTTTTTGTCTTATACTTGTATTCATGAGGGTGTGAATGATGGGGTTAACTGAAAATTGATATTCGGCCAAAAAGTTAACCGATTGTTGATATGAGGAGATGATTTAATGATTACCGATAATTCTGACTTTTACTGATAGCTGATAAAGGAAAGTTTTGTTCAAAGCTATTGTCGAAAACTACTCTCCTGTTTCCATTGCAAATAGCCGGTAAAGTTGAATTTGTTGCTGATTAGCGACATTAGCAGACTAATGCATTTTGCATAAACGGAACATGCTACGTACTATAGCTAACTCGAAACAACTCGGACGCAAACACCATAATAGTTTTTACTATTTAAAATTAACTTTGGCTTTTACATCAGTTGCCAAAACGTTTCAGACGAGCATGTCCTCTAACCCCGTTACAAATATACAGTAATATATGCTCTCCTGTTCGTGACACTCTCTCAGGTTACAGTATCTTAATAAACACTTGCATCAATAGAGTCATGCAGCAAGGAGTAACGAAATTTACTTTGAATATACCGTATGACGGAAACTTTTTTCGGGGATTTGTGGATTTTCAGGTTTTGAGGGATTTAATGTTTTGTCATTTGAAAGGATGCATTTTTACCCCGAGAGAATAAATTTTCGCGATTCTAGCGAAAATTTTATTTAAACAGTCGCTTCCGATGATTTGTTTCAGTTTAGCCTTGAATTCTTATGGCTGTAACTTCTACTTCGCCAGCGTCCCCTGGCGCCCTATTTTCCTTCGAATGGTGCGAAGAATTTTGAGGAAGAGCGAATATTAAAAAGGACGCCAGGAATAAATCGGAAGATTTCGTGACATTAAATTATCCTTTCGTTTTAGACTTTTTAGACTAAAGAGCGAGGAACTGAAGTTTAAACTCCAAGATACTTGAGCCTCTGCAGCATAAGGGTGACGTTTCAGTTGTAATTCTGACACTTCACTGAGAATTGCCAACCGGTTGTTGCGAAAACTGAGACACCGATTCCCAAAAACGAAGACCTAAGACCAAAAACTAAGACCAAAAACTTAAGCCTGGTTTCCATATAATCGTCCCAATCGTCCGAGTCGTTTTAAAACATGGTCAGACAATGGGGTCCTCATTAGCTTCCGTTGCCTAACCAGTGTTTGAAGCGATTCGGACGATTGGGACGATTATATGGAAACCAGGCTTTAGACCAAAAACGCAGATCTAAGATCTAAGATCAGGTCTTCGTTTTCGGGTCTTAGTTTTCACAACAACTAAGTTGGGAGGGCACTCGAGAAGCTATAGGAGCAACTCTTACGCTTCTCTCGTGCCCTCCCAACTTCCCTCGTACATCCATAGGCCTTGGGCTATAGCTTTGAGGCGAATCACGCAAGTGCTAGCGTGAGCGGCCATGGCCATTTTGCACGAATGATTGCGCCAAGCTGTTCGTCATATGACAAATATTTCTCGTTAGTTTGTACTTGCTAGCTCTAGCTAATTGAGACTGCGACTTGGTAAGTTAACTCTTGATTTGACTGAGTATTGTTGCAGTTGTTGACATTTAGATTATCCGAACTTTGTCTAAAAACATTTGTATACTTTGCTAGAACATAATTATTGCATGAACCGAAGATTAGATATGCATGAGTTTAGACATTGTTGTTTTGTTTAACATGTTCGCTAAGGATAAAATGGATAAAAATTATTTTAGGCTTTACAATTGGGTTAAAATTGTTTTAAAACCAAACGTTTTTATCCATTAGACATTGTTGTACCTTGTTTTTGTTTCGTCCATCGCTGATACAATTTCGTCGGCTTGCTTCACAAGAGTATCTTCAGAAACCTAGTCATTATATTCAAGCCATGTAAAGCCGCGTGGAACCAAGTCACGAACAAATTGTATGATTGCTAAATAGATGCCGTAATATATAATCTGAATGCAAACTCTCTCCGTCTACGTCAAAAATTTGCTTCCTTGTTGCACATTGCCGAGAACAATTATGAACTAATTATACAACCGGTGTCCCAGCGGATTTGGTCCCCCCGACCAAATGTATTAGCAAATTTGACTCCTCCCCCCCAGACTAGTTTCTCTAGCGGATTTGGTCCTCCTCTTTCGCTTATAAAGTTACACTTGCAGTCTTTTTAAAATATTAAACTTTGGTCAAGTATGGACTAATTCAGTCGTGAGTTTTCCAAAAGAATAATTTTTTTCAATTAAGTGTTGTCAGAAGCACGGATTTGTTCAATCCTGTAATGTCACACATATATGTAAAGCTGTTCAATCGTGTAACATACGGTCAGTATTTTTTGCGGGCTGAAATCTACGGACTGGAGAAACGGACTAGTAAAAATCTGCGGATTGGATATGAAACTTAACCCCAACCCTAACTATAACCCTAAACCCAACCCACAATCCTAAGATTTTACCCAGTCCGCAGATCTCAGTCAGTTTATACTGACCTTCACAAATACGACTTCCTCGATCGTGTGTTGTCGAAAATATGAAACAGTTCGGTCGTGTGCTGTCACAATTATGAAGCAGTTTGATCGTGTGTTGTCAGAAGCATGTACTACGGACTAGTTTTATCGTGTGTTACCTGTTGGCAAAAGTATCAGCAGTTCGATGGTGTGTTGTCACAAGTATGAAGCTGTTCGATCGTGTGCTGCGGTGATTTTGCTTTCGTTATCAGAATTCAGATCCATGCGGTAATCCAGTCGCAACGTCGAAAGTACTGAAAACGTCGGTACAGACACTTCAAATTGCACAGTAAGATTACATATGGCTTTCCGTCGTTAGGGAGTGTACGTTAATAGAAAGGGGGTGGGCTGGAGTTTTTTCGATGCGGATACAAGGGAAAACCTGGCCTGCGAGAGAGAGCTTGCTCGCAGGTTAGGGAAAAACTTGGCCCTTCCCTTTTCTTCTTAAAAATCCATGGCCCTTCACATATTAAAGGTCGTAAAAAAAGGATGACTCTTCCCCCAAAACGTGGTACCGTGATGTATTTAAAACATAAATGGCTCCTAAAAACCAAAAACGTGCAGCGTAGTTTACTTTTCAATTATCCTAAAAATTCGCAAGAAGCGCGAATGACGGGTCCACACACATGACAAGTGACATTGTTTCACTGAGCTGACAAGAATTTGAACGATAGAGATGGATGTTTACTCAGGCTAGAGTTTGACAGCTACTTGACACGAGAATGTGTAGCCCGATAAGGCGTATTAAATAACCGGTTATAATAAGATACATTTTCAGTTCATTTTGCGTTTAAATTGGGCTCTTGAAAGGTGTCAAAGGTATGATATGAACGTGAAGGACTAATTCCGTTTGGTTGTATTAAAATTTTAAAAGTTTAACACCTAGCCACTGTTTGGTTTAGTTTTGAAACAGTATTAATAAACTTGCACACTAGCCGTCAATATATTTCAAGGTTTCAAGAGTGCTTGGCAAAATATTGAGATGCAAATGAGCTTTACAACAGTAACCTTAAGTCGGCTTAAAGGGATCCTCGGCTGCCAACAACATTTTGGCTTGAAATAAAGTATTGAAGCTCCTAAATACGAAAATAAATACCGTTTCTCCGTATCATCTTACATATTGGCAAACCAGCGCTCGAAAGTTATCCTTTTTTCACCAATTTCTATCGTGGGCCCGCCATCTTGGATTTGGATCCGATGTCATGCGACCAGTGACGTCGTACGTGTTTGTACCGATCCGAGTTGCTCAGCGCTGATCAGTATCAGGGCGCTAGATGAATGACAGTTTTACCGTCTTTACCGTATATCAGTTTGAACCAGAGTGCAGTTCCAGTTCCAATGACAACTGCAGTACGGAAGATATGGAATCGGAGAGTGGAGAGGAGTTTCCTAGTCCGAGTCGGTAGAGCGAGTGAATTCTACGAACTGGTGTGTGCAGCCAGCTCTTGCGACAAGAACTAGAACGGCAGTAGTGTTATTGCTTCCTTGTGTGATTCGCTGGATATAAATTGATGAACCAATGAAATCACAAATTAAGACATTACAAAGACAAGACATGACTTCTTCGACACTCACGCGAAATACACTCTATTAAGGGCACCTATAGGTTGTTACGGTCGTTATTTAGCATACAAACTCTTTTGGTGGAAAGAACCTAAATATCAAATACCAAAAAAAATTGTACTTTAGGAGAGGTGATATATTGATCAGCAGAAAAACTAACAATATAAGGCCAGCAATATCCATGAGATGAAATAATTTAAATTTTTTTTGAAACATCACTTTTCTACAAACCTACATGCACCACACACGCCTCAGTGGTTAATTCATACACCTACTGACTCGATCTTTCTCCACATATGTTAAAACTGCCTTCGGTTCGTGCTACCACAACTATTTCTTGTTCTCCCAAACTTGCACTCGTGTTACCACAACTCGATGGAAAACACGGAAATGCCGGTTTTCTATTTCTTAAATGGTGAATGCAAATAAACTTGCTCTTGAAAGTGAGATACAATTTGCCTACATATGAATGGATTAATGGAAACTTTTTGTTCTGTGGTTCGGATTCGAAAGTTCTTTGCAGCAGACACACACATCCTTCTGCCGCAACCTCGTTCCCAGGGTAATTTCACTTGCGGCCTTCCTGGTGCAAGTACTTCTGCCGTTCTGCCCGTGCCATTCTGGTTCTTGTCGCAAGAGCTAGCTGCACGCACTAGTTCGTAGAATTCACTCGCTCTACCGATTCGGACTCCACTATCCGATTCCGTATCTTCCGTACTGCAGTTGTCATCGGAACTGGAACTGCGCTCTGGTTCAAACTGACACGCTAAATTTGGCCTGCAAACAAATGAGCCTGTTCGTAGACTACGGTAAAACTTCCGTTTATCTAGTCTAGTCATACTGATCAGCGCTGAGCAACTCAGATCGGAACAAACACGCATTGTCGCGTGAAATCGAATCAAATCCAAGATGGCGAGCCCACGATATAGAAAGTGCTAAAAAAGGATAACTTTCGAGTGCTGGTTTGCCAATATGTAAGATGATACGGAAAAACGGTATTTATTTTCGTATTTAGGAGCTTCAATATTTTATTTCAAGCCACATTGTTGTTGGCAACCGAGGATCCCTTTAATTTTGAAAAAGTCTTTATAAAATTGAGTAGTATCAGTTGATTTGCACAAAGGTTAATGCCCTGACGAAGGGCTTGCGCTCGAAATGTCAGCAGAAACCTTTCACTCTCACGGCGAAAAACATAACATATCAACTTAGATGCTCTGACGAAGGGCTAGCGCTTGAAACGTCAGCTGAAACCTTTCACCCTCACGGCGAAAAACATAGCATATCAACTTCTAGTTGATCAATCCCATCATTTGGCGTACTCGCCGACGTAGAAAATCTAGTTTTTGTAAAACACTAGTCTACCAGAGTTTATATCAACTTTTAGTTGATCAATCCCATCATTCAGCTCATATTAATGTTTCGTATTTCAACTTCAGTAATAATCCGATGTTAAACAATCTCGGTAGTTTCAAATAAGTAAACATATAACAACTAAAACTGTTTAGAATATGACTTAATTCAGAAACGATGGAATTTGTGAAATATGGATTAGAACAAAGACACCCGTCTTGGTTGAGCCGTAAGGCAGAAAGAAGGGGTGACCCTCCCCCTGGAATAAAAAATAAAAGGATGAACTTTCAGAAACATTGATTGTTTCCATGCCTCCATAAATACTCCAACCCACCCCCATTTTTAAAAGCGTATATTCCTTTATCAGATTCAATCCATCTACTCTCATAACTGGTAAAGCAAATACAAATAAAGAACTCTAACTTTGCCAAAATCTAACTAAAGTGCGCGTGATTTTATTCTGCGTCGTAGGCTAGCGTGATTGATCTCGTCCCCAGATCTCGTTTTGGAATTTCCGAGAAAAAAAATTGGGGGAGGGGGAGGGGGGGAAGGAGGAAACGAGATCTGGTAAATATAGACTACGAGTAGTCCCTATTTTTCCTCTTGAGATTGTCGAGCAGTACGAAAAAGAAAAGACGGCGGACGAGCAGGCGCGCTCTCTCCCTTCTCGCCAACTCGACTCGCCATCTTTTTCTTTTACCGCTCGACGATCTAATGAGGAAAAATAGGGACTACTCGTA